>JAQFVV010000135.1:1356829-1411011 GCA_028023455.1 Epiperipatus broadwayi | reverse complement strand
AGTAACACCTGTCTGTTCTCTTAGCCATACATTGCATTTTTGATCCCTTCTTGTTATTCCCAACATGCATCTCCCCATGGCCTGAAGTCTCTGTATTGCTCATGTATTAAGTATCCAAGTCTCAGGTCCATAAGTAAGAACTGGCAAAACTTCAAACCCATAGGCGTATTTCCTTTTAGTATCAAGTTACTTCTACCAAAAGCACTTCAACCAAGTTTAATTCTATGATTAATTTCATCCATTATATTTGCATGTGTATTAATCATCTGACCAAGGTATTTGTAACTGTTAACTTTTTCTAACTCATCATAATCAATCTTTATTTTCATATTTTGAGAAAATCTATTAAACATTACTTTAGTCTTTTTAACATTTATCTTTATTCCTACTTTCCTACTTTCATCTGATAACTCCTGCAACATTTCCTGTAGCTCTAAAGCATTATTTGCAAAAACAACTACATCATCTGCAAAATCTAAATGACTTAAATAATCTCCATTTACTTTCACTCCTTTAGCTTCCCATTTTAATCCACAAAATACTTCTTGCAGCACTGCTGTAAAAAGTTTTGGAGATATGGAATCCCTGTCTTACACCCTTTTCAAAGTTGATTTTCCTACTATCATTATGTAATCTAATTGTTGCTGTTGCATTTTTATAAATATTCTTCAAAATATGACAATATCCTGGATCTACACCTTGATTATCCAATGCTTTAATCACTGAAAAAATGTTTGTAGAATCAAATGCCTTTTCATAGTCTACAAATCCTAAGCATAATGGCAACTCATATTCATTTGTCCTTTCTATAATTTCTCTCAATACCTGGATATGATCTACTGTACTAAAACCACTTTTAAATCCAGCTTGTTCTCTTAGTTGGTGGAAATCCAGTGTTTTCTGTAGACGAGTTGTAATTATCTTAGTAAAAATTTTGTATAAAACTGATAAAAGACTGATAGGTCTATAATTTCTAATATCTTGTTTATCACCTTTTTTAAATATTAATATTAATACTGCATTCTTCCAATCATCTGGTACATCTTTATCATTTAGACATTTGGTATATAATTTTGCTAAAAAAAATTCTATTTCTTCACCTGCTTTTTTTAATATATCAGTTACTATTCCATCATTACCTGGAGCCTTCCCTTTCTTCATAAATTTAATTGCATGTCTCACTTTCTCATTCAAAATTCTGGGCAATTCGGAAGATATAATATGTATAAGAGGCACTTGTTCTTTATTACTATATAATTCTTGATAGAAGTTTTCTACACATTTTATGATGTCATCTCTCTTTTTAATAATAATGCCATCTTTTTTTCTTATTGCAGATATAAATTTCCTACCAATACCAAAATGTTGTTTTATACTCTTTAGACTTTTATTCTCTTCTACAGCTTTCCTTGCTAGTTCACAATTATACTTTCTTATATCATTTTCAACTCTTTTCCGCACCATTTTACAAAATTCGAGATATTCTATCCTTTTTAATGCATCATTATTGTATATCCTCATATTCCTTCTTTTCTTCATAAATTCTCTAGTCTCACTAGAAATTTTATTGGTTAATTGCTGCTTTTTTCTATCAGCTATCTTTGTTGCAGTTTTTAAAAGTGTATCGCTTATTTTCCTATTAATATCATTCAAATCTGAATCATGTTCAAAATCTCCTAATACTTGAAACCGATTTGTAAGTTCTAATTTAAATTCATTAAAATGTTTCTGAAGATTAGGAATATCAACTGTAAATATTGTTTTTCTTAATAATTTTTGTCTCTCTAGTTTTGCATTAACATGTATCTTACATCTTACTAATCGATGATCACTTCCTGTGTTAAATTTATTAAGAACATTACAATCTTGAAATATGTATTTTCGGTTAGTCAAAATATAATCCAATTCTGCCGTACCTTCATTTGGATGCTTCCATGTCCATTTCCTTTTAACATTTTTCTCAAAAAAAGAATTCATAATATAAAGTTTTTCTTTTTCTTCAAACTCCACAAGTCTATGTCCTCTCTCATTTCTATTACCATAACCAAAATTACCTACAGCAATTTCATCTTTCATTTGTCTACCAATTCTAGCATTAAAGTCTCCCATAACAATTTTAAAATGTTGTTTACTCTGATCAAAAGCCTTTTGTACATCCATATAAAAATCTTCTATAACTTCATCACTATGAGAACTTGTTGGGGCATAAACCTGAATTATCTGCATTTGGTATCTGCTATTAAGTTGTAAATCTAATCTTTCTACTCTGTCTGATACACAATCAATCTCCACAATGTTATTCTTCCATTTTTTATTTATAACGAATCCTACTCCACTTGTATTTCCAATATTTGTGCCTTTATAGTAAAGTATATGTCCACTTTTTAAATCAATTGTTTCTTCACCTTTTCTTCTAACTTCACAAAGTCCAATAATGTCCCATTTAATATAAGACAGTTCTTCTTCTAACTCTTGCAATCTTCCTTCACTTGAAAGTGATCTGCAGTTGTAAGTACCTAAATAAAAAGTCGTCATCAAATGGCAGCCTGAGTCTGCAATCAGGAAATTCTTAGCACCCTCCGCCTTCGGCCACCAACCGCTGCCTTGGTTGGTGACTTTACAGCCTCCTGGGAATAAGGGCCATGATTTATTTTTGTCTGTCATGATTGTATATATTGAAAAAATATTCTTAAACTCGGAGGTAAAAAGCCAATAAACTCACCACACTGACTAATGCATGTTGGTGAGCAGCCCATCCATGTTCGTATACTATATGAATAATCACATAGTAATAACAGCTGCAATGACAAGAACGTATGGAGTGGACATTAAGAAATTTGCCCTGCTCGGTTCCTTTAAGGCCTCCAAGAGGAATCAAAGGGTCTCCTTTCAGTTAATATCAAACTCCTTTCTGCAGCCATACAAACTACTACACACGATCAATTCAAAAAGGATAATTTAATGAAGAATAAAATGTGTTTTCATGTAAACGTAAGATATGTTATGTAATCACAAATGGTACTCTAAGATGGCAAAAAGACTGATCCCATATCAAAATAAAAGTATTAAAGTTATGAATTTTAATATTTTTATTTTTTGTTTATTTTTTTTTATATATTTACATTTGTTTGGATAACAAGTAAATAATATAGTATACATTGATATTACATGTATCATGACTTGACTGTATAATGGGATAAAATGATAAATAAATGGTAGATAGCTCAGAAACTAGTTTATAAAGGGAGCAAACTTTTGAGAATAAATGGAAATATGTATTTAAGTTAAACTTTGTAAAATTATGAAAAATTTTGAAAAAAATGAGAATAAGTGAAAAATATGTGGTTAAGATAAACTTCATAAGATAATTACAAATTTTGAAAAAATAAAGAATATTTAAATGATAGTAGCAACAAATATAATATGAAATACTCAAGCACATATATGCTGAAAAGATAAATAATCACCAATATACGTATTTCATGCTAAACCAGCAATCATCAGTTGGTCCAGATTATCATCTCCCACACATATATACTATAACTGCTCAGATATATATTAAGATAGACAATCTTCATACTTTAATGGACAGGCTCCAATCTACTACACACTCCAACTCTTCAACCGTCCATCCAATTGAAAATCTGATGATGGACAGTTGAAGAGTTGGAGTGTGTAGTAGATTGGAGCCTGTCCATTAAAGTATGAAGATTGTCTATCTTAATATATATATCTGAGCACTTATAGTATATATGTGTGGGAGATGATAATCTGGACCAACTGATGATTGCTGGTTTAGCATGAAATACGTATATTGGTGATTATTTATCTTTTCAGCATATATGTGCTTGAGTGTATCAGTGTTATTAGATAGAGTGGAGAGTGATGGGTCATCTGAAAGTCTGTGCTCATATACCCTATATTACATATATAGACACAGGTCTATAATAAGCCTGTGTTTCAGTTATGAAATACTACACAATAAAATAAAAGTATTGGATCATTATTAAAAAATATATTATATGCAAATTATACCTTTATTTCAATAACATAAATAAGGATCATAAAGGAGATAGCTTAAAAATCTGTGTTTAAATCTTCTAAAATTATATTGTATCAAGTAAATTGTTTGTTTTTATCAGTTTATCTGAATGTTCACCATGCCACTCTCAGACAAGGTAGGGACAAGTTTCTGTCCATTTTGGTAATGCCTTATGGAAGGTGTACAATCATTGCATTCATCTTTGGCTCAATCCAATCAGAACAACACCTCAGCTCTGAAATCAGTCTAATCTCCCACAATATAGATACATTAGGAACATTCACCACTTCAAGCAAACCATATAGCACATTTTACAATCTAACTTTATATACCCATTAGTAAATTGTAGCATGTAGTATAAGACATGCATGAAGGGGTATATGCTTCTAATATATCTCTAGTATATGTAGTTGGTCTGATTTTTGAGAAGATGGATAGTTGTAATAAGATTAAACCAAAGCATTGATAAAATCTAAAACTAAGATTGTATTAGTTGTATTTTTATATTGGACTATTTCCATCATCTAATATGAGTACTGAATGTCTTTAGAAAAAGTTAACTTTTTTTAAATATCTAAATACATTCAACAGTTAGTAATGGCACATCAAACAGGTTAGTAAATGCACAATGTTTCAATAGGTATTACTCATCCCTCTTTTTCTGATGTTATATATAAGAGAAATGAATAAATATTCTTCACCATTTAAAAAAGAAATGACAAATAATCAAGAATTCATTGATTTTGGAAAACTAATAATCTTTCTAGAAATGAAGTAAACAAATATATATATATCAAATGACAGCAAATTTCTTATTTTCTGGTAAGTAATAATAGCTTAATCTTAAATTCAATATTGAATGTGAAAACAAAGAAAATGATGTAATGTTATAAATTTCAGTGTTTAGTGTTTATTTTTTATATAAATATATATATATATAGAAACAGGTTCTTAAGTCTCCTTCCCACATCAGCTAATCAATTAATTTATATAATTTAAACTTTTGTTTAATATGTGTGAACCAATCAAAAACAATGACAAAAAAGTGCAAATACAACTTCTTCCTTCCTCCTCTTTCTTGCAACAAAAATAGTGAGCAAAACATAATGAATAAGTTGAAAAAACCATTAATTGGATGGAGAACTGCTGACTTAACTATATTGTTTAAGTCCATTTTAATGGAAAGCATGCCTATAAAAAATGAGATGATTTTATTTCTCAACAGTTAATTTTAAATAACTTAGTGAATTCTATATAAAATAAATTTATTTTGTTATCTATGTTTCTATTATCAAATACTTTGGTGTCAATATCTACAAATATAGTTTAAAGACAATAATTCTAAGGGTTAAAATAATCAACTTGCAGAAGCTAAACTCTATGCCAAAAGTAATTTATTGCAAAAAAGATATCCTAAACTATTAATTTAATTGAACTATATAAGAAGTCTCAGACATAATAACAATATTTATTCCAGTTGAAGGTTAAATATTTGTTTGCAGAAATCAATTGTCAGGTTGTATTTAAATTATGTTCAAGGTTAACTGAACTTTCCTAAATTCGAATTATTTTTTTTCATTACATCTCAACCGATTTTCTATAGATTTGAAAATTATATATATATTGGGAGTAACAAGAAGAGATCAAAAACGCAATGAATGGGTAAGAGAACAAACAGGTGTTACTGACCTCATTGAAAAAATTAAAAGATTGAAGAGGAGTTGGGCTGGACATATTGCTAGAAGAGATGATAATAGATGGACAATTGAAATTTTAAACTGGATTCCAAGAGATTGTAAAAGATCCAGAAAGGACCAAATGTGAGATGGATGGATGAAATAAGAAAGTGTGCAGGAGTGATATGGAGAAGAGAAGCTAAAGATCGGAGAAGATGGATTAAACTTGGAGAGAGATATATACATACATACAGAAATCGGACTTGTTGTTGTCCTATTTTTAGCAAAATTAAAGTTCTTTTATTATACTACAGAGCTTTGATTTTTTCTACAAAAAATCTATATTTTTACTTGTTTTTTGTTTCCTTGGATGCTAAATTTTTAATTTTAATTGACCATTTCTTTCAATTTCTGCCAATTTTATATTTCCAGATTTCTTTAATCAGCAGTTTTATCATAAAAGCAAATTAAGATATAGAGTGCTTTCCTTA
Organism: Epiperipatus broadwayi; assembly: GCA_028023455.1. Lineage (NCBI taxonomy): Eukaryota > Metazoa > Onychophora > Udeonychophora > Euonychophora > Peripatidae > Epiperipatus > Epiperipatus broadwayi. Next base: position 1,404,802 of record JAQFVV010000135.1, on the reverse strand, counting down.
CGTTATTTCCAGACAGCAACTGCCTTCAACTGAATTTTATCTATCGAATCACAATTTAAAAGATAAAGCTACTAAAATTTCATACAAAATTACATTCCTTTCTCTTACATATAAAGCACGACGAATTGAAGCATCCATACTCTTTAGTTAATAAAATTTCATAAATATATCTGTAAATAATGCAATAGACCTTTTAAATCACGATTAACAGAATTATACTTCTATTAAAATTTTAAGCGATTCCACGAGTCATTTACAAGAGTCAGTTTACATTTACGTTGATAGAAAAAAATATCGCTGACGTCATCAAAACAAAATATTGGCTTTGATTTCTAGCATTAATTTAAAACATCAATTCTGTTTATGATTCTGTTTTCCTTTTACTTTAACAAGTTTTAGGCCGATAAATAAGATATATTTGTATTTGACACCCAATACCACAACTGCTATAATATTCGTAAGTATTGATTTTGGGTTCAATTCTTTTGCTTTGACATAATATATATATACACACATATTAGTTTATTATTGGGTCATAAATCTTTTTAAATATATAAATATATATCAAGAAATACCTAGCATCAATATAAACCATGATTACTTGATATGTATCAAATGCTTTATCAATAGGACATCATAAATCTTTTTAAATATATCAAGAATAAGGATTACCCTTATAAACCTAGACAAATATTCGAAAGAGGTTTAAATCTTTAATAAATATCAATATAATTATTATTTTTTGTAGCAAAATATATTTTATAATTTGATATATAATTTCTTTAAGCAATTAGTATTGACCTGAGAAATAATTATTTTATCTTTTATTAAAATTAACTTTGTTTGTAAACATGCACTATATTGTCTTATTAAACTAATGAGCACTGATTTTATATATGTGGGAGATGATAATATGCACCAACTGATGAGTGATGGTTCAGCATGAAATACATACATTGGTGATTATTTATCTTTTCTACGTGTGTGTGGTCATGTGTATCAGTAATATGAGATAGTGTGGATAGTTGATAGTTGCTTGAAAGTCTGGGTTCTAAACCCCTATATTTACAATTAAGTTCCAGGTATACGAATAACTGTATTTCAAATCTTACACATTAAGCCTGCAATCTGCCCATCCCTCTTCTATGTATTTAGATGGATTCTGTCCTATACGTAAGTGGTCAGAGTGACTTGAGATCAACACTGGCATAACAACAATATTGGTATCAGCATGGGATTTGGTCATGGTATGGATGGCTGAAGAGTTGGCAGTTGGAGTATCTTGAAGCCTGTCCATTAAAGTATAAATATTTGCTATCTTAATATAAATTGAACCCTGATTCTATATATGTGTGTGAGATGATAATCTGAACCAACTGATGAGTGCTGGTGCAACACAAAATATGTATATTGGTGGTTATTTATCTTTTCTATATGTGTGTGGTCATGTGTATCAATAATATGAGATAATGTGGATAGTTGAAGGTTGTTTGAAAGTCTGGGTTCAAATCCTTTATATATAATGTTATTTTTGTAGACTATGGGGAAACTCTCGATCCAAGTCACATGATAGATTTTTTGTAAAAAAAACAAGATACACTTTATTAAAAACTTTATAGTTTTCAACAATATAAATATAATTTCAATTATATTTATATATCATTATTAGGATAAACGTTTTATGATTTTATAGCCATTTTTATAAATAGAAAAAAAAAATAATCAAGTAATTTATTGCTTGAGAGGTTTTAGAAATTTAAATACAGGAAGTGATAGCTGGAACTGTGATCCATGGACCTTGAGCTTCAGAAGCTGCACTTTTACTACTGCAGCGAAGCATGCTGGGAGTTCATAAAGAATATAGTAATTGAATGGTTTATTACTCAGGACTACATAAGAAGGTCAAGCATTAGAAATGACAGAGCTGGGTTGGGTTTCGATCCATGGACCTTGAGCTTCAGAATCTACCCTTCTATCACTGCAGCAAAGCATGCTGGGAACTCAAAAAGTATAGAGTAATTGAATGGTTTATTATTCACCAGCTCATAAAAAATTCAAATATCAGAAGTGACAACTAAAACTGTTACCCCTGTACTTTGAGCTCCAGAATTCACCATCCTATTATTACCTAAATGACACCCACAAAATAATCAACTGGGTTGTCTCTCAAAACTATTTATCTTCTAACAGTAACAAAAAGGCACTATTCATTCATCTTTAACTTTGAAACCCATTGCTCATAATATTATTGTCCATCTATACAGTAGGAATGAGCAGCCAATGAATTTAATATGGTAATGCTGTATAAAAAAAACATAGAAACTTTATGTATTTTAATAAAACACTATTTGAATATAGCAACCTTTCAATAAATATGTAAATAATTATTAATCATTTTCTTAGCTTAAAGTATGTTTTATTTTTTCTTTGGCCCAAGTAAAGACTGATTTTTTTATATTAAAGACTGAATATTATATGTTAGATGTAATATGTTGGATTATTTCCATCATCTATTAATGAATGCTGAATGTATAGAAAATTTTAAATTATATTTAAACATACCAAATACAAACAATTTGTTAGTAATAACACACACGAATAGACAACACAGGTTAGTAATTATACATTTCAAGTAGTATTATTATCCTCTCTTCTTCAGGTGTTGCTGGACTATATGGACAGTGACAATATTCACTTAGAAGTTGAACTGGCACCTTTAGATTCATGAAATATCGAATTTAAGGCAAATGCTCTAACAAACTGAGTTATTATGCCTTTGACAAAATAGGTCAATTGTTTAGAGTGTTTGCCTTATATTCGATATTCAAGAATCTAAATGTGTGAGTTCAACTTCTAAGTGAATATTTTCACTGTGCATAGAGGCCAGCAACACTGAAGAAGAGTGGAAAATAATACTAATCGAAACAGTGTGTAATTACTAACCTGTGTTGTTTATTTGTGTGTTATTACTAACAATGTGTTTGTATTTGGAATGTTTAAATATAATTTAATATTTTCTATACATTCAACATTCACTCATAGATGGTGTAAATAGTCCAACATATCATATCTAATAATTAAAAAAAAACCAAGTCAGATGGCACATGACCTAATTTAATAAGCTTCTATTTACAAATGTTATATAGAAAGCTTGCAAAATAAGCTCTTAACAAGCTTTGTAGAATATCCCCAACCTCTGACCAGTTTCTGCTACTAGCATCATCAGTGAGGTGCTAGGACATTCAAGCATTAGATTAAAAATACCAGAATAAGTCCAGAACTTTATTAAGTAGAAAATCTGAAATATTCAGACATCTATGTCTTCCAATTCTGACTTAAATAGCCATATGGGACTGAACTAAGTTCTGATATGCCATATATTAATAGCTTTAGCAATATAAATTCATCAGAGCCTTAATAGCAAAAAATAAAATTTCAAAAAAAATCAACTCAAGATGTCACATGACCTAATTCAATAAGCTTGTATTTACATATGTTATTTATAGAGCTTGCAAAATAAGTTCTTAACAAGCTTTGCAGAATATCATCAACCCCAGACCTGTAGCAGAAACTGGTCTGACAATGGGGATATTCTACAAAGCTTGTTAAGAGCTTATTTTGTGAGCTCTATATATAACATTTGTAAATACAAGCTTATTAAATTAGATCTGTGACATCTGACTTGGATTTTTTTTAATCTTATTTTTTGCTATTAAGGCCTTGATGATTTTATATTGCTAAATCTATTGATACATGGTGTATATGAACTTAGATCAGTCCCATATGGTTATTTAAGTTAGATAGAAGACATATGGAAGTCTGAAAATTTCAGATTTCCTATTTAATAGTTATACATTAGATAATGTGCTGGGCTTGTCCTGGTATTTTTAATCTAATGCTTGAATATTCCAGCACCTCAATGAGGATGCCAGTAGCAGAAACTGGCCTGAGGTTGGGGATATTCTACAAAGTTTGTTCAGAGCTTATTTTGAAAGCTCTATATATCATATCTAATAATATACTATCAATACAAATATTATATATACATATAAATAAACATTGTGTCCAGGTTATTTCACAAATCTCCAAATGTTAAATGTTATCCTTTTATGTTTGTTTACTGTATATTATAAAAATTCATTTTAAAATTCTAGCATTTTAAGCAATTTCTGTTTTAATTTAAATGCCCATAAATTGGCTTAGTTGAAATGCATAGTAGTAGTGGCATATTTAGTAATGTTTTAACCATATGCTTGAAGAATAAAAGTATAGTTGAAATCTTAGCAACATAAAACTTTCTTACTTGCAAAAAAAAATTGAACGATAATAAATTGAAGGTGAATGTTATTTTTACATAATTAATAAAAAAAAAAACACACATAATATTTGACTTTAATAAAAAAATTATTCTTTAAATCTGGGATAAAAAATACAAACATTTCTACAAATTGATCTATTTTTAGAAAGCCTGTTATTTTCAAGGTGTATGTGAAATATTGCTCTTCTTATTCAAATTTGTATAACATACATTAACAAATGTGGTTTGTGGGTATTTGGTATTTGGGGATTTGTGATTTGATTTGAGCAATCTGAACAGATTGTTTTTAATTGGAAAGCATATTGAGAGGATATTGAGAGTTATTTACATTTTTTAATGTTTAGAACTGCATGTTTGACGAATAAAAGCTTTGTTGGCATTTTTAAAATAAAAGTCTAACTGATAATAAAGTAAAAATATTATATATTGAAATAGTAAAATATAAAAAGCTATATGATGTATTTTAATGGATGAACTTTTAATCTTGTGAAGCAATGCAATGCACGGTGGTTTCTCCTTATACGAAGTCAGGAATTTCTCAGCCACTTTATCCAGACAAACCATGTTAGCTACTTTACCTTCCCTTTCCATTCCCCACCCTAAGTTTACCCTTATCCATCCCATTTCCACAACATAATCGTTGCCAACTCCATGGCCTTTATAACTAAATCCCTCTTATTTTTTTACAAACCCAGCATAAAAGCTAATAACGCATTTTCTGTAAAATCACTTTGTTTATATTTATTCTTCCAGAACTTCATTATGTGTACCCTTTCTGCTTTCAGGAATTTACATTCAATTAACAGAAGTCTAATATTTTCTATGCCTTCCTTGCAAGATGCATTACTGTTTGCTGTGCCTCTACAGTTAGTTTCTGAAAATAACTTTTATTGTCCAGTTGATCCAGATGCAATCCATCTGTATCAATAATACAATGATACCATTAATTATACATGGATAAACCTGCTTACTATAATTTTTATATCTTTTAGCCATGAAAATCTTTATTTTAAATGAATGTAAATGCCTGAAAGCAGAAACAAATTTGTAAATAAACACTGAATTGAAAACATTTTCAATCTTCTAAAAAGGAAAATAAATTATTTTATATTACTTACCTGAAATTATTTAGAATTTTTTTTAAAAAAATGTTTAAAACCAAATTAAGACAATCTAAGAATTATTTTGAGAATGTAAGATGATTTTTAAGCCTTCCAGACAATAACGTTCATTTCTTCATTCCAATCATGAATACATCACAGTAGCTCTAGTCTCAAAGTAATGTATGTTTATTGACCATGTTACTATAAAACAACTCTTATAGTAAGAGAAATATTTCTTTTTTAAATGTCATGTAACAAGAGAAATAGGTATATATGTATATTTCGAATTTTGATCTTTTACTTTAGTTCAATCAGATTGCAACCATCTATCAGTCCAGAATTCAGACTTTCGTCTTTCACTAGGATGCTTTTTTTTTTTAAAATATCCACTACACTTGTCAAAGTGAATAAAACATGCCGTAATACATGTTACAACTTAATTTCATATACATAATTTTTAGATATATTTAAATTTAACTTTTATATATATATAGTTCAAAACTTATCATTCCCTCACACATTACTGCAACATATGACCAAAGATATGTGAAAAATAAAAATGAACAGCCAAGTATATATATATGTATTATTGTGAATGGAGCTATTCACACATGCACTAAAATTGACAACCATTCTCTCTAGAATTGGGTCATCTTGTGCACCTTCTTATCAATGATAATTTTTTGATTAAAAAAAAACGAGAAACAATTTTAACAGTCAACAAACTGAAATTAATATAGTTATTGGCTGTAATTTGAGAAACAATTCTAACAGTCAACAAGTTGAAGTTAATAGTAGATATTGGTTGTGATTTATTTCTGTAAATTATTTCAAAGTATATCCCATTAAATTATTTAAAAGTATATTTCATCTAAAAGTGCATGAAATTCTGTTTTTACTCAGGATTCCTTTCAAACGAAGATTTATTTTTAATTAAATTTATTTTATTCACCTTTAGTATATGATTTTTTTTCTACAGTACAGGCTTTTTTCATACCTGCATTCCAATATGTAACATATAGGGGGATTGAACTCAGACATTCACACAACCCTCAACTATCCATGCTATCTCATACTGCTGACACAATTGATCACACATATATCAAAAAGATAAACAATCACCAATATTGGTATTTCGTGCAAAACCACACTCGTCAGTTAGCCCAGATTATCATCTCCACGCACATATACAATCAATGCTCAGCTTATATTAAGATAGCCAATCTTCATCTCTATATTTGATCTAATTTATAGAAAAGTGTAAAATTTTAATTTGTATTTATTACTTAAATCTGGTCCTGAATTTTCATTTGATTTTTTATTGTTTACAAACTAGATTTTTTTTTTTTAAATTAAACTACTAATTCTATCAAAAACTTCGATTTTTTTATATGGATAAATAGAATAGTACAAAAATTTATTTATTGATAATTACAATCCAATTTAATTTGGTATAAAAGATTTTCTAATTCGCTCAAGTGCTGCCCTCTTCTTCTAATATTATGATTTACTCTTAACATTTTTAAAAATTTTAGTATTTGCGTAAAATCTTTTAAACACTTTTACATAGATTTTCTATCAATTTCTTTGATAATTATTAATTACCCATTCTAATATAAATTCTTATGAATAAATTTTAGTACATTTGAAAACGGCAAAATTTTTCGAACAAAAGTAATTTGACCTTTGGAATTACACATTAATTATCCTTTAAATAATTCTGTTGCTAGAAGGATTGATATTCCTTTTATACTTTGTACAACTATTTTCTTTCAAATTTAAGTACATTTCTTGAAGAAGGCTTGAGAATAAACACTCCTATATGTCTTTTGTTAATCAGTAGGAAGTCAGTCTGTTTCTCCCATGGACACTTTATTCTTCACCTTTAATTTTGTATGATGAAATGAATTCGTCAAATAAATTTTCAATAGTTTTTGCAATACATATGATCAATATTAAAATAATATATAGGGTATATGAGCACAGACTTTCACACAACCCATCACTCTCCAGTCTATCTAATAACACTGATACACTCAAGCACATATATGCTGAAAAGATAAATAATCACCAATATATGTATTTCATGCTAAACCAGCAATCATCAGTGGTCCAGATTATCATCTCCTACACATATATACTATAAGTGCTCAGATATATATTAAGATAGACAATCTTCATACTTTAATGGACAGGCTCCAATCTACTACACACTCCAACTCTTCAACCATCCATCCAATTGAAAATATGATGATGGAATGCTCGAAGGCCACCCTGAGCACTTATAATATATATATATATGTGGGAGATGATAATCTGGACCAACTGATGATTGTTGGTTTAGCATGAAATGCATATATTGGTGATTATTTATCTTTTCAGCATATATGTGCTTGAGTGTATCAGTGTTATTAGATAGACTGGAGAGTGGTGGGTTGTGTGAAAGTCTGTGCTCATATACCCTATAAATTACATATATAGACACAGGGGTATATATATAATAAGCCTGTGTTTCAGTTTATTAAAATAATATAATTAAAAGATATTATTTTATTAGTGAAGATTTCAAGTTTAATTTGAGTATTATTGGATAGAAGATGCATTGCAAATTTTGAAATTTGAGAAATATATCTTATTCTGTATCAAACATTATTATTATTATTTATAGAAATTGATTTGAAGAAAGATTAAAGATTTGAAGACAATTGCAATGCAACAAATCCCATAAACTATTATTTGGACTGAAGTTAGGCTACATAAAAAAAAAATTGGAGACAATTCTTATCTAAAAATAAGTATAATATATATACTTTTAATCTAGCTGATATTAGAGAGGATTTGAACCCAGATCTTCAAGCTCCATTTAGTCATCATCTCCATTTTATACAACTGATACACATGACCACATACATGTGGAAAAAATAAATGTTCTCCAATATCCGTATTTCACACTAAACCCGCACTCATCAGTTGGTCCAGACCCTCATCTCCCATATATATATATATAATCAGTGCTCAATTTATATTAAGATAGCAATTAACTTTAACGGACAGACTTTAATCCTCTCCACTCTCCAACTCTTCAGCCATCAATATCATTGAAATTTTAGTGAATGATGTGAGATGGCTGAAGAGAGGGAGAATGGAGAGGATCGAAGTGTATCCATTAAAGTTAATTGCTATCTTAATATAAACCAAGCATTGAATACATATATATAATAAATAAAATATCCGTTAATTAAAAACAATATTGTAATTATAATTGAAATAATATTTTTAACGGTTTATAAACAATTACAAACAATCTTAAAATCCGCAGAAGTACTTTCGGTTATTTTCTAACCTGCCTCAACTGCCATTAAATTCAAAAACCAAAAGCGGAAGCAAACGTCATCAATTCAAATTCCACGAATCTCGTATTTTAATGTTAGAAGCTTGTCGATTTATTAAATGCGTTTTATTCCTGTTTATAAAAAATTGCCTCTTTAATTTTTCTTTTACTATGGTTTCTCTCTTCATGAAGAATTTTCACATTTTCAAAATTAAATTTAAATTTATATTTACATGTTTTTTCGTGATCAAAGAAAACTGAAGAAGATATTAAATCACCATTATTTTTATTTTTTACAAGCTTATATAATAATTCATGTTCCTTCAATCTTTTTTCAATACTGCACTTAGATTCACCTATATATGATAGCATACAATCCCAAAAAATTTGATATATGACATTACTTTTTTGCTTGACAGGTATGACATCCTTAGAATTATTGACTAATTTATTAATATTGTTTGGAACGTAGAATGAAACATTAAACACATTCTTATATAAATCCTTAAAAAAATTTATTTGTGGATTTGAAATAAATGGAATAGATATCCATTTTTTATTATTAATCTTCATTTCTTTTAAATTATCATAATTTTTTTTAAATTGACATAAAGTATTGTTTATTTGTTCCATTTTATAACCGACATCAATCAATTCCTTGACAAATATCTCAATATTTTTTAGTTTATCACTTTGGTTCAGCACAAAATACGAATATTGGAAATCATTTATTTTTTTCGCATGTATGTGGGCATGTGTATCGATTATATAAGATGGGGGTGATGTCTAAAGAAAGCTTGAAAGTCTGGGCTTAAATTCTCTCTAATTAGAGACAATTCTTGTAAATTAAGTTAAAGTATCTGTACTAAGTAGACAATATACAAATTTGAAAATAAACAGTTTCTGAAAAATAATGACATGACAGCTGTTTATCACTCGCATACGTTCAAGTAATATTCATTAGAATATTTAATTCAGAAGTCTTCTGAATAAATTATAAATCTATATTCTTTATCTATGCCTTTATTATAAATTCGTAAAATGACGTATAACATATTTTAGCAGATAATTCATTAATATATATATATATGTGTGTGTGTGCGTGTGTGTGTATGTGCTTATTAAATATTTTTATAAATTTGTTATATTGTAAACAAAAAAAAAAACAAGATTATATTCATGTAAAGATTAAAGGTAATTATAGTTTTGGTGTTGCTAGGAAACCATCAATTACTAATTGAATCAAAGAGTCTAAGCCAAACGGACCTTTGGGAGCTGATTTGTAACTTTAAATAAAGAATAGTTACACAACTAATCACTAAATTGTAATGTTGAATCAAATAATCTTAGGTCATGGGCTAACAAGTGAAGACACAAATCTAAGCTTAACCTTTCAAAACACTTGATCAAATATAATAAGTAAATCATTTTTCATATGAATAATGTCCGTTACTACACTATTGTATGTGAACAGTAATATTTGTAATATATCTTAGGATTTTACAACATATCTAACAATGTATATGCTATGAAGTATCTAAGTATTCCTTAAACTTTTATGCATGTTGCTCGGGGATTTAATGTCATAAATTCATATAGTTTATATAATAGAGGTTTTTAGAAAATGACTGAACACAAATGGGCATTTTGTGATTGCATCTGGTCCATATCTCATAACATATAAATATAGGTGTGAAAAAAGTGCAGATGAGCTCTAGCAAAATATTTAAAATAAATACTATTCACTGTGGAGTGAGGTTGACTTTAGGTCAACATGTGTGTGACAAGAATCGCAGCCTCAGGGTGATCTCTGAGCGTTCTACCATCAGATTTTCAATTGGATGGACGGTTGAGGAGTTTGAGTGTGGAGTGGATTGAAGCTTGTCCATTAAAGTATGAAGATTGGCTATATATATATATATATATATATATATATATATATATATATATATATGAGCAATCATTGCATATATATGTGGAGATGAGTCTGGACCAACTGATGATTGCTGGTTTAGCAAGAAACATGTATAGTGGTGATTATTTATCCTTTTAACATATATGTATTCAGGTGTATCAGTGATATGAGATAGAGTGATGAGTAGTGAGTTATGTGAAAGTCTGTTCTCATATACCCTATATATTAACTACTTTATGTAATGTATAATGAAAATGCGGAAATGCTGATTAAAATTGTGACCACATTATAAATCCAAATGATGATGATGATGATAAATAAAATGCAAGTTACTATTTATAAATAACATTTAAACAATTTTATTAACAAAATTATGAATGCATAAATATTAAAAGAAATTAAGCATAAGACAAATAAACACGTTCTATAAAATAAATGGGTTTATTTTTAATCACTGTTATAAACGGACAGCAGTTAGATAAAATGATGTATAACTCTATGCAGTGCACATACAAATACAATTTTATAAGAGACGATTGCTACTACGTTTTATAGATCTTAAATATGTCCTATATAGGAGAACGCTATTTAAAAGGTATCTTAGTTTTATCCCTTTTATTTGGGTATAGCATTTAATTTTCTTAACAAATATAAGTCAAACATTGGTGATCGAGAGGTCAGCGACAGCCGCTTTACAAGCAGTTGTCCCGGGTAAACAGGTTTGCTTCCCGGCGGATGCTATGACACATGAGAATATATATATATATTAACGGTCACTGCAAGGGCCTTAACATATCCGCACTACAAGGGCGCCATCTAGGCATTTGAACCTAGAAAAATTTATATAGTAGGCAGATACATAAGTCAAGATTCAAAATTTTTTTTATATATATTATTCTGACCGTTTGCCCAATGTCACTAGCTCATCGAGTAGCAGAGATTTAAACATTTTTATAAGTTTTAATAGTGTTAGATTCTCAAAATATATTAATATTTAAAAACAATAAAAAAAGAAGCCACTGCCAGTAATTAACACACAAATAGATTTTATTAACGCACATTTAAAATTGAGGAATAAATTTATTTTAGATTTTAACATTAATTTTTTTAAATTTAAATTACTATTTTAAATAGACTGCACAGATGGATATTTAAATTATATTTTACTTTAGCATGTTGAGTATAGATAGTCTACATAGATTTTTTTCACTTAAAACTTATCAAAACATTCATTCAATCTCAGACTAAAAGTTTGTAGTCAACCCAATGCCTGCTTCCAGATACATAGTTGCAATCAATGTAATATGAAGATGCTAGCATAAAACCACGCCGACAGGAATGTGCATCTGACAGCGTGATATTATTTGAAGGAAATGATCCGTGTCCAGAACAGGAAAGTGCATCTGTCTGACTAAGGAATCATGTATATAATTTTTTTAAAGAGTGCTACGTATGGGGGAGAGCGGTCTTTCTGCCGACTTATAAATCCCTGTCCATAGAGCTAGAATGGGTCAATGGTGCAGGAAATACATCTGCGACCATTTTAACGATATGACTGCCTCTTTGTGTCATGCATTCAGTTGGGCACATTGCCCTGTATGCTAAACATGCTTCACATTACATTAATATAAACACCCATATATCCCTCCACAAGCATTGCCCTAACTACGAAACAAATAGCCTGAAATTAGAATCCCTTAAACTAAACATAAATGAATTTAAACATAGTTATTAATCTTTATCCATGCAGCTATCTACACCCAACTTTAAATTTAATACATTTTAGTTAAAACATAATACACACAAAAAAAATGAAATGGAAATGATTGCTTAAACATCTGCATAAAAAAATATTAATAATTGAATTTGCATTCTTTAATTCAGATAAGAGTTCTTATTTTCAGCTATTAATTCATTGCAATTTTAGAAAAGTTCTTATTAGATAGACACAAGAGTTCATACTTTATGGATTGAGTAGATTTAGAAGTCCATCTTCATGATCACTTTCATAGATTTTTGTCCTTCTTTGAAATGAAACTGCTACTTGCCATTCATTTGGTCAGAAACTGTCATCCAGAGGCCTCAGCTGGTTGTCTGGAAACTTAAATTTATTGCAGACTGTGGACATCATGAAAATCTGCAATATGGCTAGTTATAACGATATATTCTAGTCAGCCTCAGATAACAATCATTTGGCTTTTATATTTTTATTAGTCTCTTATCATCCAATCTTTGGATTCAACCGGCAAGACGTCACTAATCCTTTCATGTTTCAGTTATGGTCCGTGCTGTCATTTTTGTGCTTGCATTGGTCATTTAATTTCTTTGTATTCTCTTACCATTTAATTTATTTTAAGTGCCTCAAGGGTTAGTTTGCTTTCGAACAATCATTTAATTAATAAAACAATCATTTTCATTTTCAAAGATTATAGAAATCAACATTATTCCTATTTTTAAAATAGCAATCTTTATATTTTTACTTTTTTTACAAAAAAAAAATACTTTCAAATACTTTTTCTTAAAATAGTTTAAGTTTTCCATCTGCGTGACAATATATATATATTAAACAACTTTTAACTTTCAGTTTTTAAGTTTTTTCTTTTTAATAAATCAATTTTTATTTACGATCTTTTTATTTTCATTTTAAAATAATGTAACGGAATATTATATTCTGTTACAATATATATATATAAAGTGAAAATGGTCAACATTTTATAACATTAAGGTCTTACAAAATTCTACACTCAAGCTTTCTCCAAGAATTTATTCTTTATTTATTATCTTCTAACCTTACTATTACAGATACATCATAAGCATTATTTATTTAAATAAACATATTTAAAATGTAATACCATTACTGTTATATAAGATATATATAAAATCTATAAGAGAAGAGCATCTCATAATCAATAAGAGTTTAATAATATTAATCTAATAATTATAATAACAATAACCTATCTATAATACAATAAACATGCAAACATATTATATCAATTAATATTTAAACCATATTACCAGGTCTTCATACTGACAAGAACATTGAAAAATATTAGCGCATACAATAAGATTAAAATATTTCACAAACATAACAAAAAAAAATTACTAAATCATCATTACCCATTAAAGTTTATGAATACTCTAACTTCAATTTATACAGAGGAATAGCAGCTCCACATCAATGCAATCCAGATTAATCAATGGATGCTTGAATTGAGTAGTGCTACTATATGGAGAGCTTTGCCTCCGAGTAAACAGCTTGTGTAGCAAAAAGAATAGTGATCATGTGATGCTTAATGGTCTAACTCCAATTTACCGATATGCACATTTATTATAGATTCTATTAATAGAATTCATTTTATAAAATACCTTCATTCTTTTAATCTTTCAAATTTCATTCTGTGATATAAAATTAATTCACAACAAATTATATTTCCAAAATAACTCAACATGTGAGATCACATCCTTTTCCAATGACGTTGATCTACTTATGGTAGGTGTTTTGATTTTTAAGAGAAATAATAAGTCTGTTTATTCCGATTTTAAAATCAATTCAGAAAGTCGTTATCACAGTTCTGAAGACAATTAGGTTTTCATTGCTTATCATCTTAAGACATGAATGATGTTTCTCCATTTCAATTTCCCAATTGGTTATGTTTAAAAAAAATGACAGCAATAATACAATCATTAAATCCAAAATTCACAGATGTAAATAACCAACAAACAAAATAATATACAATCAGAATAGGGAATAGTCTCCTACCCTGGTAGCACAAATATCTCTACAATTTCTTATTCTTCATTTCCCTTGATGCACCTTAAAACTGGCTGCTTCAATGATGGTAACCATGGGCCTCGGTTTCCCAAACACTGTGGCCCCAGACCAGTTCAGCTGCATACAAACACATCTGGCTTCTTCATATAGACTGTGACTATCATTTTGAGCTCCTTTCAGCTTTCATCTCTGCAACTGTCTCTTGGTAACTTCACTTGAAATCCACTGGAAAATAAACTCTTCACATCTAGCTACTATCCAGACAGTTACCTCTGGCTCCAGTTTCCCAATCTCTTTGGGCCTATTCAGCTGCTGCCCATGAACACATTTTCAAGCACATTACTGAAGCTACTATCACTTAAATTTCTCTGTAAAATGAACTGGAAAAATGAACCAAACACTTTGTTGTTTACTCTGCATTTTTGTATGAACTGAATAATAATAATCCAAACTGATGAAATGATCTAGAAAATTGCAGTCCCAACTGAATAACAATAGAGAGAGTGACTTTATATACTTTTTTTCTGACCTATTGTTTTAATTTCTTATCGTTATTTCTAATTTTAATCTTAACTTCAAATCTGTCTTTCAATTAATGTTACATTTCTGATTATCTTAATTCTTGTTCAGATTCATCTAAATGATCTTGATAAGATAGTTTACAATTTTTTAATTAATACAATTCAAACAGTAATTAGTCTTTTTTTTTTTTTTAAGTGTCATAGCATCGGCCAGGACGCGAACCCACAACCCGGGCAACTGCCTGCAAGTGCAAGGCAGTCGCGCTGACCTCTCGACCACCAATGCAAGACAGTAATTAGTCTTTATCGAGAAATATTTCTAATCAGCAAATATTTCTTGGAATTTATCGATCACAGTTAACGTGCATTCTTTAATTAAATTTACCATTTATCACTTCATAATCTAAATATTTTTCTCTAATATTTTTTACTTTTTCTGCAATGCACAAACTTGTATAATGTTTTTACAAAAATACAGCACCCCCCTCCAAACAAACTCATGTTGCGATCTCTCTGTGCTTTGTTTTTCTCTTCCCAACTTTATAGAAACACTTAATTTTTCCTGCTATTTCATTCAATATAATTTAAGGGTCCAGATTCTATTTCCATGCTAGTACTATCACTGGTCAGGCCAGCAAAATTGAAGAAAAAAGAATAATACCTCTCTAAACATTGAGCATATTCTAACCTATGTGCTATTACTAACAGTAGAACATACTTTGAAAATTTAAATAATGTAAAAAATTTTTAAAGACATTCAATATTCAATATTAGATGGTGGAAATAGTCTAATATATACATACAACTAAATACTATCATAACAAACCTTCAGTAAAACATTATTAGATTAATATCTTTAAAATATACATATTCAAATCTAACTAGTTTTTAAGACTTTGTAATTAAATCTCTCGACAATCCATTATTAACAGTGACTATTATAAGAGGTTTTTTTTTTTTCAATAAAATAAACTAACCCCTAACTTCATGTAAGAGAAAATATACTGTCATTAATTTTTTTTAACTATTGATAGCAAATTATTTATTTCCAAAAATTATGAAAAATCAAAAAAAAAGAATTTATTTGCAGTTTTTAATTGTGATAAAAATATTTGGTAAACACATATGGGCATTGTATTTTGGTATTTGTCACTAAAATTTCATTTAAATTTATGTAAAATTTAAATCATAAAAAGTAAATAAACTTTGTTTTTGATAAGATCTTTTGCTAGCCACATTGATTTTTCATTATAATGTTTTTTAGGGTGAAGAATTATTGAAAAGGTAACTCATATTAAACATATCAACACTATGAAGTTGTACTTAATTATTTTGGTAAGTATTAAGATGGATTGGATAGCTATAGTAAGCTTTACAATCAGATTTTAACCCCCTTCTAATTATATGTCTATATAAGATTTTATATCATTATTTTTTAAGAGTTGTTATAGTAAATGAGACACATTTTCACTTAGCAATCAACAGTACATGTAGAAAGAAACACTCCATTTTCTTACTTAGTTGTCTTTGGATATAAAAAAGATTATCTGGAATGATGAAAGTGACAGGTGCAAATATTAATCAATTGAATTATTTATTGTCATTTATTAAACAGATCATTTTGAAATATAAAAAATGTCTTTATTAGATAAAATCAATCTATTTAATAAATACCTTACAATTAATAAATAGATGGATTATTATTCCCTCCTCCTGCTTTGGTCACTCAAAATAATCTTCATTACAACCAAAAAGAACTAGATAAGCTAGTGGACTACTCTGACCAAATGCTAAGTGGAAGTATTTATCATTTTCTGTATCTGTATTTACTCGTTTAATGGTGATATAAAGCATTATATATATATATATATAATTATTCAAAACAATACAATAATTAATACAGTAAAACAATATTTTAAAAAAACAAATATATACCAATTTAATAGAAGTATTTTCAACTATCTATGTAGTCGTTGTCAACTAGATTCAAATTGTATTAGAAAAAACCGTTACAAATGTAAACAAAAAGTAATACGCCATACATCAATTTTCCCACAATTCATTAATTTTTATATTGGCGGCTGTCTGTTTATCAACTGTTGCTTTTCATTTTTTATTAACATAGCTTCTTTAATTTTGCGTTTATTATTATTTCTTTCAATACACAAAATCTTAACTTTATTAAAATCAAAATCAAAACCATAATTACATGTTACATTATGATCAAAAAATACTGATGGTGATACATCATCATTTCTAACATTCTCTTGTCTTGATTTTTGCACTCGTTTATATAACAACAAATGCTCCTTTGATCTTTTCTCCAATGTACATCGAGATTCCCCAATATATGCCTTTCCACAAACACATAGCCATTTATATATTGCACAACTTTGATTTAAAATACTACACCTATTGTTTGAATTATTTATTAATCTATTTAAATTAGGAGTAGTACAAAATGCAACTCGACATATATATTTATATATCTGTTTTATAAATTTCACTTGTTCATTACAAATAAATGGTATTGATATCCAAGTATATTTTATCTTATCAATATCTATAGCATCTAAAATATTTCTATTATTATTAAACTTAGTAACAATATTATAAATTAATTTATGATCATATCCAACATTTAACAAATCCATAGTAAATACATTTATGTTACTTATTTTATCAGAACTATATTTACATAATTTATTATTCCTAAATAAAAATGATTTTAAACCGGATAATTTATGTGCTATTGGCACATTTGAATACCAAGGAATATATCCTCTTTTTTCAATATCTTTTATTACCATACAATAATCTAATTTATTTTTATTAGGGGTAACTTTAATATCTAAATACTGAATTGACATTTTTTCTTCAAAAGATTTACTCCATTTTAAACCTTCTAAACTATTTAATTCATTGAATAATACACTTATAATATCTAAACTTCCACAAACAAAAACATCATCAACATACCTGTAATAAATTATGGATTTGTTAAATGTTGGATATGATCATAAATTAATTTATAATATTGTTACTAATTTTAATAATAATAGAAATATTTTAGATGCTATAGATATTGATAAGATAAAATATACTTGGAGGATATCAATACCATTTATTTGTAATGAACAAATGAAATTTATAAAACAGATATATAAAAATATATGTCAAGTTGCATTTTATACTACTCCTAATTTAAATAGATTAATAAATAATTCAAAAAATAGGTGTAGTATTTTAAATCAAAGTTGTGCAATATATAAATGGCTATGTGTTTGCGGAAAGGCATATATTGGGGAATCTCGATGTACATTGGAGAAAAGATCAAAGGAGCATTTGTTGTTATATAAACGAGTGCAAAAATCAAGACAAGAGAATGTTAGAAATGATGATGTATCACCATCAGTATTTTTTGATCATAATGTAACATGTAATTATGGTTTTGATTTTGATTTTAATAAAGTTAAGATTTTGTGTATTGAAAGAAATAATAATAAACGCCAATATAAAAATTAATGAATTGTGGGAAAATTGATGTATGACGTATTACTTTTTGTTTACATTTGTAACGTTTTTTCTAATACAATTTGAATCTAGTTGACAACGACTACATAGATAGTTGAAAGTACTTCTATTAAATTGGTATATATTTGTTTTTTTTTAAATATTGTTTTACTGTATTAATTATTGTATTGTTTTGAATAATTATATATATTTTATTATAATTGGAATACAGACATTGATTAATAAGTTATATATATATTCTAACTAAATATAATAGAAACTTTTACTAACTAAATGCAAATTCAGAAGTTTATTATTGTTTTCTTTGAAAGATGATGAACATTTCTTAAATATATAAATTAACGACAGATGCATTTCTTAAGTATCAATTAAATATGCAATGCATCAATTATATCTATTCTGGTATGCTAAGTATAGATCAAATAATTTCTAAGTATAGATTTAATCTAATAAGTTCTCAAATATAAAGCATAGACTAATATATTTCATACGTATAAACCAAATATAACTTCCTTCGTGCGACCGCGTTACAGGCCAATTGTAACCAAATAAAATCAATTCAAACAAATGAAAAGTTATTCTTTATTTTGTTAACTTTATAAAAACTTAATAAAGTAACATGAAACGCAATTTGCAATCTCTCAATCGATCATCCACAATGAATTTCAAATATAACTAAACGATTGGGAGAGCTTACAAATCATATATATTATTGGGTAGTTTACACTAATTATAACTTTATTATAACCAATGAGAATTTTATTCAAATGATCGCACATCCACGTTATGGATTAATTATACTATATTCAAACTATATGGCATTTACACATTTGCAGATAAATTGCATGCCAATTACAACATCTTAAGAATGGATCGATGGATACTTCATCATTCCCCGCTGACACTATTTCTGAGGCCTACTGAGATGATGATGATGATACAGAACATTTATAAACTTAATTGCCAGGGCGCCAAATTGCATCTCTAATAAAATATAAAGGTTAAATCCCAATTCAATACTCTTAGTAATAATATTCATGAATGGGTTAATACACAATCGATTTAAAGATCACTGAGAACGCATTAAAATTGACAATATTAATATCTGTAAGAATTCCAGGTTATTCTCAGCGCATTCCCCATTCACTATGATTAAAGCCACAATTAAATTTTATTCTAATTATAAAGTTCTATATTCATCTCCACCTTACTGATCCACTCCTCCAATAATTTCACATCCATATGTCTATTACATTATTACTTATTTTATCATTAAATTTTACATTTCTATTTTCCTTTACTAGCTCATTTCCTCTCATTATAATTTCTTCTCAGGGTTTTTCGAACAATTAAGTGTGGAAATCGAATAAGCTGCGATAGGTTATTGGTAATAAACACTCCTCTCTTGATCGCCTCCAAGGTGATCTCAGTTGTCTTTAATGCAGTCTAATATCAATTTACATTAAAGCTGGAATATTTTAAGCTTCTTAAAACTTTATAAACACATCATAAAACATAGTCGCAATTATAACAAAATTATATAAGAATAAAATGTGTCTAGAGAGGTTTGAATACAACGGATGGAGAAAGGATTTTATGCCCATCCCCTGCACTCGCCATCACACAATACTATCTCTATTCACGATTTATATTTCAACAATATTAAATTATTTGGTAATTTTATGCATTTAAAATTAACCTTTTAAATAGTTTTACTAAACATTAATTACCTACATGATAATTCAAATATTAATAATATTATATTGATGTATGATTGGATTGGAAAAATATCTAGATAATAATAACCCACAAAAACATGGAGACACACGCAAATTTTATTTAAAACAAATAACAAATTTTATTCGACAAACTATAATTCAATCAATACAAAAACATATACATTACATTATATCTACACTTTCTTTTTACCTTAAATATAGTAACTCTCAATTTCTTCCGTTTTCAATGCTTTCTCTTTGTATTACAGATATATTGTAGAAAATACATAATCGATTTTTCCCCTAATGAAATTCAATAATTTACTTTAATAAATCTAAAGTTGATATTCTCTTGGAAATTTCTTGATCTTATCCGATCATCCTGATTAAATATTTTTTTGTCCTAATCTTTACAACAGAGATATCTTAATAATAGTGAGACTAAGTTATTGCAAATAAATTGGCATTAAGATCAAACATCATCATAGTGCACTCTCTATGTTCATGTTCTTATAACATAATAATATTTTAACAATACTACCTTTCCAGCGAAGTTCCCAGCTGGCCATGTAAATATTTATTAAATACATTTATATACACATTGCTTATGCCCAATCATTCGTAGGTTTTATTCAACCCTTAACAGTTATTAACTTAATTATTTTTGGCTCGTATGCTAAATCAAATCTACAAAAACAATATTCAAATACACCAATTGCACATACATTATCTGCATTCATTCAGACATTAAACTGAGTTTGCGACCTGGTATCCAATACTTATAATAATGCTCATCATGGCTATCCTCTCATACACACGTAAGGAATATCAAATATTAATATGAGGCAGGCAGTGACCCGAATAAGAGAGAACCCTTTCACTAAGGTTGAGATATGCTAGGATTTTTATCGCTAGTCATATAAAAAACATAGGTATACCAAATACCTCTGGCCATCAAAATAAGAAACCTTCTTACGGTGTAGAGCATACTTAAGTGGGAAAACTCTTCCACTGGGTTCAAATACTTTCTGAATATAGCATATATCCCAGTGAGTTAAACTTCACTGAATTTGTGGAGATCTTTGTCTATCCACACACATACAGGTCGAAACATCAAATTATACAAGTAAAACTTTCACAACTTTAATATTCTTGCAAATTAGTGTACTGGAACATGAGCCCATAAATTTTCCAAGCATAAATCCGCTTGTTTCTGGACTTAAATCTATGATAACAATAATAATAAGCAATAAGAAATGCGCACAAAATTCTCAAAACTATTTCCATGCACTTTTATAAAAAAATAAAAATGATGATGATACTCAATAAACAAGCAATTCATTTATAAGTCTAATCATTCGATAATAACTTCTGATGCTAATAACCATATCTCTTAATTGTTTTTTTTTTTTTTTTAAATTGAGGGAAAAAAAAATTGTTTGTAAAGCATTTTAAATAAGGCATATCAGTTCTACCCCAAATAACCACAATAGCGAAAGCATTTAAATAAACATATATAAAATCATATGAAAACAATTTCTACCCCCAAAATAATGCAATAGTGATTACATGAATTAATATTTTTTTTTTTTTAAAAAAAAAAAAATGCTATACGTGATATACACTACAAAGAAAGAAATTCGTTTTTTATATATATATATTAAATGTCCTACACACATAAAGAGCGATAATAATAATAATAATAATAATAATAATTATACTTATATAAGTCTTTTAGCAGGTGTTCTTCCAGGTTCCTGATTTCTTCTTTTTTTCTTGACCGGTTTATGAGAGCATATAAAGTCCTTGTTGTAAAAAGTTCTTTTGATAGAGTTCGGTTTCTTTTCTCTCATATATACAGTTTCTATTTTGCTGAATGAGTTCCTAATTTCCATATCTAAGTAGATTACCTTTAAACTTTGTAATTTTCTGCAAGTTTCCGTTAAATAGCCTTCATTTAACTTTTTCACAATATCAGTCTGTTTTTGATTGTCCTTTTCCAATTTTAATTTCATTTTGTAGATTTAAATTGACTTATATATGCTTTAAAACTTTTGAGTTTTAAATTTTACTATTTGCATATATAGAAATGATATTAAACTCAAATTTTAACTTCTATGGTTTAAATTTTTGTTACCATCTGCTGAATAGCCAACTTCTGGAGGTTCCAAGTGTGTGTGCCTACCTAAATTTTACTCACTATACATTGTTACATTTAGCTAAATTATTCTGAAGAGACAACAAAGTACAATAAAATGATTTTCAATTTTATAACACAGTTTTCTCTTAGTCAATGCTGGAAAACTGCTACAGATACGTTTTTTAAAATACCCGCCACCTTTTCTTTTCTTTTAACACAGCTTTTATAGAGACGTCCTTTATCTCTATAATTAATTGACATTTCCCCCTATCAATTAAATTCAACCAGTTGCCACTTCAGAAAAACCAGGCATAAATTTCATGTCAAATAGACAGATTAATTTTACAATCTAACATTTAATTGCCAATTAATTTTTGACACTTTGACAGACCCCAGACTTGACCATTCATCGTTAATGGCCTAAATTAATGATCCCTTTAAATTCCTTAGTGGGATCTGTGTCTTTTAAGGAATGATAATTAACTGTGTAAGATAATACCCACTAAAATAATCTTTACTTTTCCCTTTAATGGTGAAACACAATATATTGCAGCTGTTTTAAACTCAGACTTAACCTTAAATTTGACTGTTAATATTAAACTTATTTAAAAGATTTTAATTTCTTATTTAAAATTGCTTTACATCATGTAAGAAATGATTATTAATTGTAAATTGTACTATCAAGATCTACAATTAAATTATATATACACACACATCGCAGGTATATACTTTTCTTTAAATTTAGATTTTTAATGCCTTAATCTTTATTTATTACAACTATTCTACCTATATTATTATTATTTATTTTCTTCCATAAATTATTTATTTCTAACCTAGCATAAAATAATGACTATTCATCATCACTATCCTAATGTAGTTTTCAATAGTCACACATCTCCCTCTTCTCAGTTAACCTATCAACAAATATATAAATCCTGCTTTTCTAATATATATTTTTTTAATATCAATTTAACCCATAAATTAAAATAATCCTCTGGTTATAAACAAATTAACAATAAGTTTTTAGATTGCTTACTAGTCAAACATACGCAATCCCTTATAAATATGGGCTCAAACTCGGTCTTGGTTTAAATTTTCTTATTACAGAGAAAAAAACACATATATTATGAGGAAAATTTGGATAGAACCTTATCTTTCATAGCTAACTTAAAAAGATGGAGCCTTGGACAAATCCAAAGGCTACAATATATATATATATATTAAATTTCAACCATGATTATACAGAATGCTGAGTCTTTCTATACAATTTATTTTTTGTCAAAGTATGAAATTTTATTTTTATTTTAACTTTTTACTTACTTTTTCTAGATATTGTACAAATACCTAAGCATTATAAAGAATGCTAAATAATGTTTCAACAAAGAATAAAAGTCTATTATTGCCTTCATGGGAAAATGTAAGAAATACAAAATATAGGCTACAGGATTTTATATTTTTAACCTAAATAATAAGATACTAGAATAAAAGAAACCATTCAAAATAATGTTTTTATTTTGCTTTCTAATAAATAATATATGTTTAACCTTTTAACTGTTTGGCTTCGTTTTTAATGGGGGGGTTTTTTTATATTTTTTTTAATTTTTTTTTTTTAAGTGAATTATTTTGACATTGTTAGTTGGTTTGTTGTTTTCTTTGTGGTTGTTTTTAATTTTTTTTATAAAAAATTTATATTTTATTTATTTTATTTTTTTTAAAAAAAAAAAAAAAAAATTAATTATTATTTAAAAAAAAAAAAAACCACCTTTCCCTTTTCTTTTTTTTTTGTTTTTTTGGTTTTAATTTAAAAAAAAAAAGAAAAGCTCCTCTTTTATTTTTGTTATATTTTTAAAAAAAAATAAAAATTTTTAATAAAAAAGAAAAAAAAAAAAAAAAAAAAGGTTAATGCAACATTGATTTTTTGATTGTACGATATGACAAATAAGTTTAAACTTTATGGCTAATTATTCCTGTGTAAAAATATAAAATGCACTAAAACCCACAAACTCACTAAGCTGAAAACAAAGAAATATTGATATAGAAAAAACTAAATATTTGTAACTACATATGCGGCTAGGCGCTTTTTTAATATCAAGTATAGCCTTATTATTATTTCTTACTGATGACCTCTCTGACAATAAAATTTAATAATTCCAAGTTATCATGTGATAATGCTAATAAAATGTTAAATTTTGGATAAGAATTAAACAAGCGAGAAAAAATAATAATAGCATTTTTGCTCCATTATTTTGTAAGTAAAGCATTAAAAGTGAAAATTTTTAAAATCATATAAATCTTCAAGAATGTAAGGAACTTCTTGGTAATTATCTTTCTACTTCTCATTCTCTAATTGTAAGATGAACATATAAGATTTACCACCAATTTTAATTGTGAATTTAACTAATCACATACTAAATGTGTGAAACTTATTAATGACATCATCTGTTTGACATCAAATACTATTATTGCAAGTATTTTGTACGTTGCCAATTTTCCTTTTGGCACTGGATAGAATGCCTTTGAAATAAGTGAATTCCCAGGTATTCTATATATTTCTGTTTTTCACTCTTTGCCATTAACATATATATAAATTGTGATTTGTCATAGTTATATATTCATCATTTAAAATGTTTGACACAAAGTTGTATAGTAAAAAAAATCTCTTTACTTTGTTAAATAAAATCACTCTGTTTAATAAATATCTTGCAATAAATAATTAGACTGATTAATATTCATACTTCCTTTTTTAGTTATACAAGACAATCTTTTTTATAACCAAATACTGAGTGGGAGTATTTGTCATTTACTCTAATAGCATTAATCATTTAAACAATGGTATAGAACATTTCATATATATTCACTTAGTGATTCATGATATTTACTATTTTATCATGTCAATGTTTGTTACAAAGTTCAAATATAAGATAGAATTTCTTAACTTTCATAAATAAAATCAGTCTTTAATAATTATCTTCTGATAAATAATTAGATTGATTAATATTCACACCAGCTGCTTTAGGTATTCAAGACAAACTTCTTTATAACTGGAGAAACCTGTGTAAGAAAGTGGATCACATTCTGACTGTCCATATTGTTAAATGCTCTGTGGAAATGTGTGTCATTTACTATAAGAGCATTTACTATTTAAAAAGTATTATAAAAGTTTATATATATATTTAATATTTCTAAAAGTTAATATAGATATAAATTAATTTCATAAATGGGATTGCTTATATATATATATAAAGTTAAATCTACAGCCAAGGTGTATTGGTGTGCAGCAAGCACTCAGATGTGATCCTTCAAATCAAGCAAAAACAATAGCAAAGATATCCAAGCTATGACTAACTGAAAAGTAAATCTCTTAAGACCATATATATATATATAAGGTATTGTCTAACTGAAAAGTAAATCTCTTAAGACCATATATATATATATAAGGTATTGAACTTGGATTTTTAAGCTCCCCATATTTATTAAATCTATCTAATACAACCAATATACATGCTCCCATACATGTTAAATAATAAGTGATCTTCAATATATGTAGTTCGTGCTGAATCAGCACTCATCAGTTGGTCTACATCACTATCCTCCACACATATATACAATCAGTGCTCAGTTTATATTAAGATAGAAACACTTTAAACTTTAATGGACAAGCTTCAATCTTCTCCACTTTCCATTTTTTCAATCACCCATCTCAATGAAAATCCGATGATGGTGGATCAGATTTTCAATGAAATGAATGGCTGAAGGGTTGGAGAATGGAGAACATTTAATCTTATCCATTAAAGTTTAAAGATTTGCTATCTTAATATAAACTCAGCACTGATTGTATATGTGTGAGAGATTGTGATCTGTATCGACTGATGAGTACTGGTTCAGCATGGAAATGTATATTGGAGATTATTTATCTTTTTCACATATATGTGATCATGTGTATCAATTATATTATATTGGATAAATGTAGGGAGCTTGAAAATTTGAAATTCCCTTATAATTACAGTAAGCTTAGCATAGACAACATACATATATTTAAATATTATATATATATATATATTGTGCCCTTTTCCATAGATCAGTAATAGTTTATAATAGTCAATTACTAAAAATTTTAAATTTTAGAATATGTTCTTTTGATATATTAATTATAGTTTGTCAATTATGTTATAAAGTATAATTTGAAGCTAAAGAAAATATGTAATATATAAAATTATAGCGAATCAGTTAAAAGTAGTTATGTAAAGCTTAAAATATTGTTTCATATGGTTGTAAAAGCTGGTCATATTAAATAACACAGCTATAAATATTAAAAGTATATTTTAAAAAATTCGATTTTAATAGTCTGAAACTTATAATTTAATAAATCTATATTTAAATTTATAATCATATTTAATAGTCAAAATTAATATAGTATATTTTAAAAATAAACTTTATGATAGTGAAAATTATATCTAGTTCTATATTATTTAAATTATTTTCCAAATTTTTATAATTATTTTATATAATATAATAAAGTGTATCAATTTTATAAATCTAGGCAGAGAAATAGATTGAAAATCATCTGTCAAAAGTATTAATCATATGACTTGTATATTACATACTTTCACACACATGCTTGTTTGAGTTAATAGCAAAGTTTAAAATATTTTAAAATTGCATTATGGAATTGGATATAATGATTACCTAGCATAAAAGCAAATAATAATAAATATTAAGTTAACTATCATATGTAATGTTTTAAATAGTATCATAAAGATGAATACAGTTATAATAAAAATTAAATATTTTATTTAAATAAAAACTCGATAAATTGAATATTAAGAAATGGAATAAGTTATTAAAATTATTTTAAAAGTTATTTTAAATGTTTAAATAATTTAAATAAAGTAATAATCAATCTGAAAGTTATGTTTTAAATAATATTTTTGAGTTATTACATCATAAATTTTTATTTTAAAGATTTGATTTTGCTATAAACTGAAAATATGTAAATTAGTTCTCAAGCTAAAGTAAGAATTAACCAATAGAAATAGGTATTCTTACAGACTATAAATATGATTTGCACGGGGTTATCAGAGGAGATTAATAATGTATTGAAACCAGAGAAAGGTAAATTATAACTATCAAAGAGATAGTATTTTTAAAAATTTTATTTTAGTCAATTTTTTTAGTATTTTCTTATAACTTTATCTGCAAAAAAAAAAAAAAACTAATTGATAATTTTAAAGTATTTTGCAAAAGAGAGTTTAAAAAAAATTATATATTTAGAAACTTCGTGGAGATGATTTTCTAATTTTTTAAAAGTTACTTGCCAGGAGTATTTTATCTGAAATTTAACCTAGACTGCGCAATAGAGATGGATATACTGCAGAATAAAATGGATGTAAATAATAATAGTATAAAAATGTTTGGAATATTTGTTGATACAGCTTTGTTAATGCTTCACCAAAGAACTGTTCTGGTACATAAAAAACCACAGCTCGGACATTATACGAGTCTAAAAAAATGTATTGAAACGTATTATTTATAAGCTTATCCAAGATTTATTTTTTAAATAGTAATAAGACAATTATATCTCATGAATCATTTTATATAATATTACATCCAAAGGAGTAAAATGTTATATCCTTTCTGAAGGTAACATTTTTGAAAAAAAAAATATTTTCAAGAATTAAAGAAAGAATCCAGGAGAATATGTTACAGAAGCCTTTTTGATATTAAAACATCCAGTCTTAGAATTGTTTTAAAATGTATTTAGAAAACATTTGTTTAAAAGTACTTGAAGTTTTTTTTTAAAGTGATATATAAAAAAATACCAAACGAAAGTTTAAATGTATTAAGAAGGAAACATATATAAAAAAAAGTGAACATATAGTTGAATAAAAGATGGATCCATGAAAATACAAATAGTATTTAAAAGTTTATCGAATATTTTTAAAGTTAAATTAGATGGAGTGATGCATCCGATACGCAGAGAATATTGGCAAAGAATATTAAGAAGCTTCACGGGATTAATTAATATGATGATGTAATAATTATCGTCCTGAATACTAAAACCAAAGATTATTTTCTATAAATTTTACTAAAATGGATTAATAATTATTTTTATTTTTAAAGTTTAACGTGCTTGGAGGAGAACATTTTTAAAACTCTAGAGAAAATAATAAACATTTTGGACTTACCAGGAACTATCATCAAGAAAATATATAATTATAGTTTTGATTCCTTTTATTTTGTTAACCTAGTTTAATTCTAAATTTTTTTATAAGATTAGGAAAACATAAAAACATTAATTTATTAATATTAAAATTTTATAATATAACAATCTAATAATTTAGCTAAAAATATTTTAAGATAAAGTGTATGGGCGTGAATTTTTATATCTGCAATGCTCAAGTGAATAAAGGAAGCCTACTGAACGCGATGAATAGATAAAGGTTATTTGGTAATATTAATAACTATTAATAATTTATAATGTATATTTTTTTTGTTTTCTTTAGATCATCTATGGATTGTAAGAATGAAGTGTAAAAGTTTTTTTTTAATTATATGTAACACATTTTTCATACAACATTTTAAAAAAAAACATTATGAGATAGGATTGATTTGAAGATATGCATACGACAATTTTTTTTTATATTAATGATATGATCCAACATAATAACAAATAGTTATGTGATTCTTTTAAAATTTTCATGTTATTGGACATTCAAATATTGTCTAAGTAGATTGTATATGATTAAACATACAGAGTAATGAAGTAAGCAACTTTTCTTATGGAATCGTAAGATTGTTTTAAATTATCAATGAATTTTATTTATTGTTTTTGTAAATGCAGATAGTTATTTTATCGATGTAAGATGTAGAAAAATCTTGAGAAATAATGTTGAGATAGTGGCTTGGTAATACTTAGTGAACAGGAAACCAAGATGATGTTTTAAGAAATAGGATGTTATAAGGAATGTGAATAATATTTAGTCTTTATGTGAATATCAGCATAGTTAACAAAGCCCTATGACTGATACACATTTTAATTGGACAGTGTTTTTTTATATTTCTTTAAATATTTGATGTTTTAAATAAAGCTGAAGAAATAGCTTTAACATCGTTTAAGTATTAGAGGTTATTAGACAGGTAAAGGTCATACCTCTTCGCACTGTGCCATGATTTTGAGATATATTAAGAGTGATATTCTAGTTTTCTTCCTTAAATCCTATGCATCTATTTCGCTATCTTTATTTCATGTAACTGCATCGTTTAGTAAGATATTTTAAAAGAAATGATAAATAATTTAGAACTTAGGTTATGCTATCGTTTTGTATAAGATTGGTTTATTTGCTTAGAAGGAATAGAATTTTATAACTTAAAATTGAAGGTTCAAAAAATCCTAAGGGAAAGAAAAGAATCATAGAATATATTTTTGAATTTTATTTCGGAAATGAACTATAAATTTTTAAAATAGAGTATCTAAACTAAAATATTTTTTTAAAAGTGTTAATAATTTTTGGATGCTTTATTATTATTTTTGGAGAAAAATAAGTATTTCATATTTTTAAAATACAATAATATATAATAAATGTAGGGAATATGCATAGTATATATTTTTTGTTTATTGAATAACAGAAATATATTGATGATTACACTTATATCATACTAAAGTAAGGCTTAAATAAGAATATATTATGATTAGTAAACATCGTGTGATAAATACTAAAATCTAGTACTGAATTTTGGATAATATTTTGTGTAACATCTTTGACTTTGCAAGATGAAATTTTTAAATATTTTGAGAAATCCATACTCATTATGAAATTAATTTTGTTTTCTATAGAATGTTTTCCTATGAATGTTTTAAAAATAAGCTAGTTTTAATAATATTAATGATGAAATATTTTGCTAATAAAAATAAGTAAACATATTTATAATAAGTTAACCATGCTGAGAAATTAAATAGTAACATTTTATTTTGACTTAAGTTTAATAAAAGATATAACTAAACTATAAATTATTTTTTATAACCTAGTAGATAAAAATGTAAGAATAAGATAAGGATATCCATTGTAAATAGTGTAAATAAATTGTTTATTTATTTGTTGTTATTAATAAACTTTGTTAAAATTTGTTTTCAAAATTTTTGTGTCTGAGTTATTTATTTCTTCACATCGCTGCATGAAATCACAATATATTCATAATAATTGAAACAAATATATAATTTTGCACAAAAAGATAAATAGAAAATTATTTTAAGAATTTTAAATATTTTATTGGTATTCTTTTAATTAAATAATCATAGTTTTACATTATTTTATTGGTCATAAATCAGTTATCACAATAGTATATTAAATTATATGCTATCAGTTGCCACACATATTTTGTTTATCAGATTATCAAATGCTATCACGTATTTATTATATTATTACATGAAGATAAAAGATTATATAAAATTATTTTATTATGGTAATAAAAATATAACGAAAAGAAAAGATATACAGAATTAGTTAAACAATGAAGAATATTATTATTATTATTTATTATTATTATTAGTTTTAGTGTAGTAGATTATGGCATAAAATCCCTTCTCATATTTTACTACCATAATTTTATTAACTTAGAATAAACTTTATGAACCTGAGATTATTTTATTGAGCTAGATTATTATAAATAGAAGATTACGATTTAATTATTAGTTTAATCTTAGTGAGTAGAAGTTATTAAAGTCGTAAGAATACTATGAGTTTGTTATTTAAAATAGTAATAAGGGGGTAGTGTTCTTATGCCATTGAGGTAGTATCTTGTCACATGTATTTTCACTTCAAGTCTCATGAAAATATTAAAATATTTATTTAATTTATTTTATAAACTGAACCTTATTCGTATTTTAAATTTGAGTTAGTGAAATATTTAATTTTAATGTTGAATATTTTATTTATTAATTATTAACTGAGTTAGAACCCGTTTTATTTATATCATATATTATCTGGAAGTGAAGATGCACAAGAGTACAGGTTAGAATATATATATATTCTAACCTAATAAATAAAAATAGACGTTTCCTAATTAATTATTAGGAAATCCATCCGGAACTCCTCAAACTTCCGTCTATATCTGGTATAGTCCGGGATAATAAACTTTTATTCTACTTAATAATAATAATAATAGCTCGACGTTAGGTTAGTTCTATATTAATTCAGCTACAGCGATATGCAGTTCAGACAGAGACAGAATTTTAAAAAAAATATCATTAATAAAATAAATTTAAAAAGAAAATTTAAAATAAACTAATATTCTTTCCCTGTCCAAAACACATTCTCTGGGCTGTAAGTACGTGCACTGTTCGACAATGATGATGATGATTTTTCATGTCATTGTTAACATTACTGACCAAAACAAAATATTCATTAATTTGCCAATATGATCTCAATATTTTTGGTTATTATACAATTAGATGTTTCAATCTCTTAAGCCATGCCACGCTTGTACTATTGATCTGAATTTGATCAATTATTAATTTAAGAGCACTTATAATAATGACACTAATCTCAGGGTTCTCTGTTATATTTACTAAAATTGCTCGGCAGTATTGTGTTGTCGCATGTGACTGACATTCTGGTCGGCTATAGGAAACATTTACCTTATTTAAATTCTAGGTGTCTTCATCCACATATCAACTAATATAATATTTAACGAGATGATCACCATATTCAATAACAACGCATAATTTTGAATAATAAAGCCTTTTAAATCCAGAATCTCAGTCGGAATGATGAAAAGACAAGGGTGCTTTTGTGTCCTTCCATTATCCCTGACAACACAATAATTTAACTAATATTTCCTTAAATGTGTATTCAACAATGTGTAACCAAAACTAGTAGTTTGGGGAATAAAGTGATTTTACACACACATAAAATAAAATAAAATGTCTTGGTCTGAAGTTTTCAATTTCATAAATAATTATTATTAAAATATAATATAATGAAATATTTTGATCTGCTTACACTTGTCTATCTGGTGTTTTGGATTTAAGATTTCATAAATGATTTTGGATCCAAGAAAGTATTGCAAGTATTATGCCAATACACTTTTATTTAGCATATAAGAAAAATGACTCAAAACAACTTGTAATAAGACGATAATTTATTATTAACTTATAACAAAATTCTAATCTTTTATTATGGTTTAACAAAAATATCTTTTATGATTAACATAATAAACAAACATATACAATTTATTCGATCCCATATGGATAAAACAAAATATAACTAATATTAATTCGTCTATACTTTTAGACTTGGATTCGAACTACCTCTTCATCTTCTTTTTACATTTATGCAAATTGAATATAACAAAATAAATAGTATTATCGATACATTAACTCATTCGTTTAGTGTATCTTATATGAACGGCTACTTAAATTTATTGACTAACGATCTGTTTTAAAACAAAAATAATCTGATTCTAGGCAATGCGTACAAACGATTTTTATTATCATATCTTTAATTAAATGATAGTTTTTTATTTAGATAACTTATTATAATTTATGGGTTACGTATCAGAAGTTACACTTATTATTTTAATGTTTACTTTATTAACAACTGAAGTTGTTATACACACTGTTTTTCTCCGTATAAGTTATATTGTGAGTGCTACTTAATCATTAACCTGAATTAAATCTAGTATTTGAACCCTCTATTGGCAAATGAAAATTTTTAATCACGCAATTTTAAAACTTACTCTCTCCATTGACTTACGTGTGGATTACCAGCACTATTCCGTCGCACAATTCAGACATTGATCATATATACTAGCACGCTATTTATACTAAATGGAGCTTGAGGAATTAACCTCCAATATACCCGTTATCTTGCCATAACTTTCTAAACAAACACAATATTCAACACCTTCCGTGGTGGAATTATCTCTATTTTCTCATGAGGAATATGGAATAGCACCGAAGGGCTGTAGAATTAACTACTATATTAAAATAGTTTGGTGGGTCCTTGCCTCTTAATTGGGCATAATAGGAGCACACACCAAATATAATCCTCTCCTGGGATTTTAACGAATGCAATACACTAAATACTATATCAAGTACTGATCGTCCTGACTCTGAGAAGCGATCACTTGGGTTATAAACATACCCGAATACGAGATTTATCTATTCCCCTCATGGAAAATAAAGCTTTTGGGGAGATTATTTTCTATCCCACAAAATAGATACATTACAATTATTACTTAGGCGCATATTAAGCCTATACCGATGCTATATCGGGGCAAGACAAGCAAATACACTAATTACACTAAATTTATGTTCCGGGGTATACTTAGATCAGCGTCTGATATCAATGGATATCACAAAATACAATAATAATTTTCACTTTTGCCAAAGAAATATTCCACAAATAATAGGAAATATAGTATTTTAAACTAAACCAAGTGAATGCGTTAATAAAGAATAATTGGGAATAAGTAATATTTTAAATAAGTAATATTTTGTATAGCACTTCTCTTTAATTACTTCTGATAATTTTAACTAGATATTTTTCCTATTAAGTATCTAAATTCTTCTTCTTTTAAGCATCTGACATCTAAATTGATACTCATAATTATATATCATAAGTAAACACATTTCATAAAAAAAAAAAAATTTTTTTTTTCATGTCAAATATAAATTTAACCTAGAATAATTACATAAAAACATACCTTTATGATTATAAGGTCATTTAAATATTGCTTGAATATAATAGCCTTTAACCTGCTGATATAAAAAAAAAATACACATAATTTTACAAATTAGTAAAAAAAAATCATTACTTAACAAGTGCGTATAATATCACTAAAAAAAAAAATGTTTTCCGTTGGGCACTTTATCCAGATGAAGAACTTGATTCATTCGTAGTTCACGAAGCAAATTTAAACAAGAAACACATTTTATTATTTCATTTATAAAAAGTTGCCTTCCTTCTGGTGCACTTAATAGTAGGCAAAAGAAAACGTAGCAGCGTTGATTTTAATTCTTTCTTGAATTAACTGCTATAATTATGGGATCCAAGAAAACAATACAGTTTTAACATTACAAATATTTGACGATAAACGATCACATATACAATTCTTTTCTTTTTAGGATTGGCGATACGTATCATTTTTAGCTAGCTGGCTTATGAATAAAAGAATGCGCGAATTTTCCAAAATATTATTTTTAGAAGGACTGCAGCTGACTTACGGGAATATAAAGTTTTAATGAATCCAATTCATGTATAATATTACATATTATTTTATGGTTATAATTAAGTCCCTAATGTTTATAGTTTTTATTCCTACTTTAGGAATTGTAATTTTTCTTTGATAAAGAATTCTCTGTAAATGCACACATACAAATTTTTCGATATTTGCCTTGAGAAAATTTATATTTCTTTTTTTTTAAAAATATGCAGGTGCATAAGTAAATATCATTTATTATTTATATTATTTCTAGATAATTTTCATTGAATAAAACAGATTTTAACGTGGGGAACTTGCATTATTTTCTAAAGCAGACAATTTTCTGTTAGAAAGAGCGGGAAATTTTGGTTAACTTTCCTTGGCTTTTATAATATGTCTTTTAATTCTAGTTTTTCTTTTATACCATGAAAAGATTATTAAATAAGGTAAAGTCAACAAATAATTAATTATTTGTTGGAAATTACTTATATAGCTTAGTTCAAATATAATGATATTTTCCGTGATCGCTGTAGTCAATATGGTGATCTTGAACTTTAGCATAAGGTAGCACATTTTGAGTATAAAAAGCTTTAAAATAGGTAGAGCAATAGAAGCTTATGGATGTCCTATCAAAATATTTTAGCTAGACATGATTTTGTTAAAATGTTACTTGAATTATATTTATTTCTGCAATAAAAAATATAAAAATTTGTTACCGAATTTCAGCACTGCTTCCTCTTGTAAAACTTATGTCAGACTAGATTTTCTACAAAATTTCCCGGTCTCTTTTAGCGACCTCTGACAGAAAAATAATTATTTAATTATACATAAACAAAGGAAAGGAAAAAAAACTTATTACAGTCATATATTTCCATATGATTTTAAATGGATTACAAAATAATTTGACAACTAATGAAAAATAATAAATATCTTTAAATAATAATGCTTATTAGTGATGTATCATTCTGTATACATTATTATCTAAA
Organism: Epiperipatus broadwayi; assembly: GCA_028023455.1. Classification (NCBI taxonomy): domain Eukaryota; kingdom Metazoa; phylum Onychophora; class Udeonychophora; order Euonychophora; family Peripatidae; genus Epiperipatus; species Epiperipatus broadwayi. The sequence goes on along the minus strand of JAQFVV010000135.1, from coordinate 1,369,263 downwards.
TAATTTAAATAAAATTACCAGAAGTTATTGTGCTTTATGATAAGACACTCATCTACTCTCCCCTCTACCCATCCAAAATCAATTACTGTTTATGAGATGTGCTTTTATACTATATTAAAGTGCTCTTATGGTTAATATTTTAACTAAATTATTTATGCTCTTCTTCAAAATGACATTTGGATTACCAAATTTATTAGTTATTTGCTTAAAATACGTTAAAGTGAGTAAATAGCATACTTTATTAATCACTTAATATTATTATTATTTTACTTTTTATTTCCTAGAAAAGGATTGCATTGTTTTCCTGTGGAAATAATGCTAAATAAACCAAGTGTCAATAACACTAGGTTACAATATATATATATATATATATTAAAATTTATTATCTTCCTATTTATTTGTACTCCATATACACTTATAGAATATAATTTTTGCATTTTATTATGATTTTAATTCATGTGCACACACGTCATAACTATAAAGAACCTGGTAATTACAACTTCATTATCAAATAATGAAAAATAATGTACACATAGTTTGATAAATCATATTTATTAGTTATATATATTTATAATAAATAATATATATGTTTATATATATTAAAAACACAGAATTACTGTCTATAAAACTGCTTTAATATTTCAACCAGCAGACTGGTTTTCATCAGAAAGCACAGCAAAATGGCTATTTCCAGTCTACTGGTTGAAATATTAAAGTAGTTCTATAATGCTTAACTTCTGGAAATAGCCATTTTGCTGTGCTTTCTGATGAAAACCAGTCTGCTGATTAAAATATTAAAGGAGTTTTATAGAGAAGTAATTCTGTGATTTGATTATGTTTTTATTTTTCCTTTAGTTAGTTCGTATATTTATTATTTTCATGTATACATATAGTGCTATAACTCACTTTGCCTTCACATAATGGGCTAGTCCATCTTTAATCTTATCTTAATCAGATTGATCATTGTAATTAGACAATTTGTATATTCATTGATCCATAGCAATGAATGCTCTATCCGATCAAGATACGATAGAATCTGGACATGAAGGCAAGTGGAGATGTAACATATATATATATATATATATGAAATGTTTTAGTATCATATTGACTTAACAAATGAGTAATGATTCCATTTTTGTTTATAGCTCAGAATTTTATATGGATAGTTGACTAATGATATTTATTAAGACAAAAACCAAAGAAATGGGTTAACCTCACAGTCTTACTTGGACTTTTCATAATTTAAATTCAAAAGACACAGTTAAATTTTCACTCTACAGATTTGATATTTATGCTAATAGATATTATTGCATAATCATGATTCATATAAGATATTGGACTTTTATGTGCAATATGGATTACTTCAATTCTACAACATTCAGCTAATATATAAGTAACAATTTAAAAGAAAAGATCTTATTACTAAGATCATTATTTCATGACCAGTTTCTAATTAGAATAAATTATTAAAGTTTATGATAAGAGGTTTAAAGGTGAATTTCCAGAATAAATACAATTACTTCAAGCTGCCAATATAAAAAAAAGAATTAAAATTATACACACACAATATTTGTCTGAATGTTTGTGAAAGTGGGATTTTACATGGAATTATATATTGGACTATTTCCATAATTTCATTTTAACAATTAAATGCACTTGAAAAGTTTAAATATAATTCGAATTTTCTGAAAGCCATTTCACAATTAATATAATATAATCGACCGTATATAATTACACCATGTAGTATAATAAAAATGTTAATAGCTCTAAACAAACTTTATCGATAAATGCTGGAAGAGAATGCATTTAAAATCTCTATCTAGAATTATCCCTATCCTCAAACCAGTTTCCAGCTAATGGCTCTCATCAGTGAGGTGTTAGGACATTCAGACACTATATCTAAAATACAAATTCAAGCTCACCATTTATCAAATACTAATTATTAAATAGAAAATCTGAAAATTTCAGACCTCTATATGTCTTCAAATTAAGTCACATAATGTATGATTTGATTTACTTACAATTACACTCATATATATATATTGCATGATTTTTTTTAAATTTACATATATTAATCACTGGTAATGTATATATTTTGTTTTAGCCTTCATGTTAAACTGATTCAATAACACTTTTAATTCTTTTCTTATATAATTAGTTCAATAAAGATAATGATAACTTAGTTTATTAGAATCAAATTAGGCAAAGTTTTTCATATCCCAAATTTTTAACCCAGAAAATTTGTTTGCTTAATTATCGAATAAGTGGTCAATGGAATCATTATCTAAATCAAATGCTACATAAAAAGGCTATAAAGATCCAGCCTCGACTTTGTAATACTTAATTACTAAGCTACTTTGTGTTTTTATATGTTTTATCATTTTACTTTATAAAAATATCTTTGTTTCAGGTTGTTGTTTTGTATACCTTCCTGAAAGTAAGTCTTCTTTAACTTTTTTAAAAATTGTATTTTTAACTTATACAAACATATACTTATGACTTAATAACAGTATTAAATAATTGTTGTAATCTGGTAATAATAATTTCTAAAGTCTAACTAACTTCATTGATTACTAGCATTATTTTATCCATGGGAAAAGTTGTCTTACTTTATCTAATAAATAATTAGTATAGAAAAGAAGTTGAAGAATTAAAATAGCTATAGTTTCAGTAGGATAAATATAAGTATTAATTAAATACTGGATAAATATGTAATCTATTGATACTATTTATTTAGATTTCTATAGAAATTTATAAAAAGTTTTAAACTTATACATGGCAACATTTAATTAACAAAATCAATATTAATTAATTATTGCATCAAGCATTATTGTATAAAAAGTCTATAAATAATATTTTAATTTGCAAAGCACCGATAGTTGAAAACTGAAATAAATTGAGATACTGCCAAATCTCTAGCACTCATTATAATACATAACTGACAGCCAATCAGATGTCAAGGATAGCCATCTAAAATGACATCAAACCTAAAAACACAACAAAAATTTTACAAGAAAAGGGCAGCCATCCTTCTCTCAACTTTTCCTCCTATATATCTAAGATAGTCATAAGCATTTAGGTTTGAAAGCTTGAAGTTTTCAAATATCTTCACAATTAACTCACTGAGTCTAATTCATAAATGTATAACGCGAAATCCTATGATTTACTACGAAGTAATTTTTAATTTACATAACAAGCAGTAAAGTATGTATTGTAATGAGTGCTAGAGATTTGACAGTATCTCGATTTATTTCAGTTTTCAACTATCGGCGCTTCACGAATTAAAATATTATTTACATACTTTACTGCTTGTTATGTATTCTAAAAACTACTTCGTAGTAAATCATAGGATTTCACGTTGTACGTTTATGATTTAGACTCAGTGAGTTAATTGTGAAGATATTAAAAAGTTTCAAGATTTCAAACCTAAATGCTTATGACTGTCTTAGATATATAGAAAGAAAAGTTGAGAGAAGGGTGGCTGCCCTTTTCTCATAAAATCTTTATTGTGTGTTTAGGTTTGATGTCATTTTAGATGGCTATCTTTGACATCTGATTGGCTGTCAGTTATGTATTGTAATGAGCGCTAGAGATTAAAAAGTCTATAAGTTGTTTTTTTAATTTCTTTACAGAGTATAAATAAACTTCAATGGCTGCAACCAGTATATCATACTGTTACCATTTTTCAAATGATCTAATTTATATTATTTTTTGATATGAACAGCTATCTGTCTCAGTACTTTCCTAATTATGTAACTATTGATAAAAATCCAATTAGTTTGAATTTAGATTGTTAGGTGTACTTTTTATGCTACCACTCTCTGTTTTAGCTATATACCATACCCATTGTAGTCTAGACAGGTTATAAATTTTAAATGGTCATTTTCAACAAGTAAAAACAAATAAAATAAAATGTATTGTAACTATGGCAACAATAACAAAAAGAAAATTTATTTCATTACAATAATTGATTACAAAGAAGCAAAATACTGATTTTATTTTTTTAAAAAAAAAAAAAAGCTATCTACACAGACTGAAAAATTTACCTCATCTTTTTCCCAAAAAAAAAAAAATGCTATTTTTTTTACTTTTGATGAAAATACAATAATATTTATTGTAGCTAATGGCAACAACAATAAGAAATAAATATATTATATAAATAATAAGTCAAACAACTGGTTATAAAAAACTGACAATGGAACACAGTTAAATAAAAGTAATTTTATTATTTTATTTTTATGATTTTATGGCTATAACTTTTTTTATTTTTTAATAGAAATAATTTAATATTTATATTTAGTGTTATAATAATTATTTTAAAAAATCAAATTTGAAATGATATACGTATAAAACAAATACTTATATTAGAATGAGTATAAGATACTGATTATAGTGTGAATGTAACAAAAAGGAAAATAGCTATTGTGAGGTCAATAATGTAAATAAATTATATATATATCAGTCATACTTCATTTTTTATATGTAATAAATAGTGAGCAGTAGTAATAAGCATTAACTAAGCAAATAATAAATCCATCTAAGTAGATTTGGCAGGATGGGGTGTGAATAGTGTGTTGACACATGGCTTCATGTAAATCAATATCTTGCGTATCTATTTCCTAAATTTTTTGTAAAAATCAAAAAAATAAATCAGAACATTTATCATTTACTAAATGCACTAGGTTTTTTGTGTAATTTTTTTGCATCAATAAAATACCTATAATGTAAAAAAATATATATATTATTTCTTTAAATTTTTTTTTTGCCAATTCTGATTCAAAACAAATAATTTTTGGAATAAAGAAAGTCATTCTTGATTTGATTTATACTAATTGCAAAGCAATATATGATATTTTTAAATGATGTAAATTTATTTAATATTTACATATTTTGTCATATCTAAAGTATCCCATCTATCCACACACACACACACATGAAAACATTGCAGGGATCCTGCTTTTTTCAGGCCAGATTTGAATATAAAGGTTTGTTATTTTATCTATTTCAAATCAATTACATGTTCAGTGCTATATATAATTTCAGCATTTATATCCTGACCTAGTCTCATCAGTATATCATTTTATCTATTTTCCTATGAATGTTTAAGGATATAATATTTGACCTTTTCATGATAACATTTTTATTGTTAACACTATTATTTCCTCTCATCTTCCTGTCAAATCAGTTAAATGTTTTCTGAACATTTATTTCATTTAGAAAATGTTTAGATGGTGGTAAATTGCTAGCAGTGAAAATTTTATCAATGGAGGATCAAATTCATAGGAACATTTACATTCTTATACTAATAATACTGACCCTATGATTAATCAATGTTTTTGAATTAAAGATTTCCCAATTAATAAAAATGCCAAAAAAATCTTAATCCGCTAATTTATTCCATTCAATACTTAAGTAACACTTCCTTCATATAAAAAAGAACATTTCGCATAACTAATAAATTAATCAATAAAACTATCTATTGTTACATTTTCATTTACAAGTATCAACCGTACTCCACCCACAACTTTGACCCAATTTACTGTAGATAAATATATTAATGATTAACACTAATCATTTATTAAGCTAGAAATTATCCATAGCCCAGATATAAACTCTTAACTTCAGTTAAAAAGTAATATATCTGTGGTTAATAAATCAAAAACAAAAATAATTCAACATCATTTCTCTTTCTCTCTCTCTCTCTCTCCCTCTCTCTCTCTCTCTTAGTGTGTAATATATTTTATAGATGTACTTAATAATCGTTAATCCATTACATATTTTTGAAACATATGAATAGAGATATCTTAAAAGACAAATTACTTCTAAGATATATTTATCTAGAACTGATTGTGTCAATGTTAGAAGTGGAATTATTTTGACACTTTAAATCAAAATGTATCAATTTACTACTGATAAATTTCGAACATATGATAAAGATATATGTGAGAAATTGGGACCTGGACTAATTGATGAGTGCTGATTCAGCATGAAATGCATCTTGGGGTCATTTGTCTTTTTACGTGTCTTCATTCATGTGATTTAAGAATGTGTGAGGAATAAAGATTTTAGACATTTCTAAAAACAAAAAACTATCTTTTTTAATATATAAACTGTATGACTATTTATTTAGTAGTTAATCACCGTCTGAATGTCATGGTAGTTGTAGTTATATAATAGTTTACTCTGTCATCTAATACAATTGTTAACTTCTTTTTAAATTAAGCTTTATTTTTACTTTTCTATTTGCATTTAAATGATAGTAAGATTTGAAATAAAGGCATTCTTATAGCTGGAATTTAATTGTAAATATAGGGGATTTGAACCCAGACTTTTAAGCATCCTTCAACCATCCACACTATCTCATACTACTGACGTACATGACCCCACACATGTAAAAAAGATAAATAATCACCAATATTTTTTCTACAGGTATGTGGTCATGTGTATCAGTAGTGTGAGATAGTGTGGATGGTTGATGGTTGCTTGGAAGTCTGGGTTCAAATCCCCTATATTTAAATGATAGTAATGATATGCAGATTAATATAAAAAGCACTGCTTCAAATGATATTTTTCTCGTTTTCTTCAGATGCTCTTGATCTGCTTAGTGATAGCTGCATGAGATAATTACATGACAATTTAACTAATGATGTTTAGATTTGGGAATACTGAATTTAAAAATGTTGCACTCATCTCTATGCTGCTTCGACAAAGAAGTAGAAAGCTATTTTAAACATATTTCATAATAACCAATGAGTGTTGAATATAAGTAGAAAGATATAAGAAGTTTGAGTTTTTCTAAAACCGTTTGGCCATTCAACTAGATGACGTAAATAGTCCAACAGTTAATCGTTTAGTCGCAATTTTACTTTTCCTATTAAAGTTCTGCTACTAGTAGAAGCATGAGTAGTCAATAGATGGCAGCACTAGAACACGTGACAAATCTGGGATAGAAGAAATACAATTGTCACTTAAAAATAGTGTGTAAGCAGAGATCACGTGATGACTTGGTGATTTTATATATATTGAATAGTTTATTGGTTGCATTTCCAAAGACCATGAAAAAATTGGAATGGTAACAGTTCGTTGGAAAAGTCAAAGTAAAGACTATGTTTAATGATTAGGCAGGTTCTAAAATAAAAAAAATTCTGTAAAAAGACCCCTCCCCTGCTTTTATAATCATAAATTTGAATTTGTGACATAATCAATTATTTCTCATTAAACAACATCAAAAAAGCTTTTTACATTGTAATCCACATCCGAAAAATCGTTTCATGGTGGAAGATATTTTATTCTATTTTCACATGTGCAATAGAGAGAAAATATATATTTAAAAGTAGTCTATTTTACCATTCTGCTTTTATATATTCCTTCTTCATTTTTCAACTAATATATTGAATCAGAAAATGTTATCATGCATTCTTTATCAATCATAATCAGATTTTAAAGTACAGAATCTCAATCAAGATATAGTTCTTTGCTTATTATGGAAAATTATCAATTTAACTGTTATTCCCCAAATTATCATATTCATAGCATGGTATTACATAGATCAGAGCAGTGCATTCCTTTAATGCTATTAAACCATGCTCAAAACTATGTGTCCGAATCTATAGTCTCTATTTTCATTGCATCACTTTTAAAAAACTTTGACCTTTGTTTATCTAATTTTGGATTAAAATCAAAGTGGTTTTGGTGTTTGCATATGACATTTTCTTTATAAGCTGATACATCTCTAACAAACCGCTGTTATTTTTTTAAAAGATTTTAAATAAAATATGCCTTCACTAACGCCACCTTACAAACAATTTCGCTTTGGCAATTTAGCATTGGTAATAAACTATTATTATATTCTCTGGCTTCTATTATGATCTTTATTGGTGAGATCAACTTTCTAAAATCAGCTCCAGCTATTATATAACAAGCTTTTATCTGAAAAATTGCAGTAGAGGATAAACTTTTCTCCATCTCCATCACTGTCATCAGTTTACCAAGATAAATATCAAAAATGCGATTTATTTTTTAAAATATTGTTTTTATAGCTTTGGGTTGCATATTTATAATATATTTTTAAATAAAGTTAATTGAGTCAGTAAAGTCTACATGTGATAAATGTAGTCATATCTGTAATCTTTAACTGTATCCGTAAGTCAACGATCTATAAAAGATATAGATTTATTTTTCCTTAAGCTCTGTCAGTTACTATCGACGCTAAAGTTGATTCTAAGTGATTTCTACTTTAATTAAATAACTATCGTATATATTGCTATCAATCATTTGCATTTGTAGTATGCCATTTATTCACAAGCACTGTTGGGAACACTCATCTTAGAACTATTATCTTACGGTTGTCATTAATAGATGAGAAAAAAATCATATCTTTTCAACATATATGTGTTCAAGTGTATCAGTGTTATGAGATAGAGTGGAGGGTCGTGTCAAACTCTGTGCTCATATACCCTATATATTACATAATAAAACTAATAGAGGAATATAACTTTTCATATAAATTTTTCAATTTCTTTCAAAAAAATCCATATCCTCCACTTCTAGACAATTCTTAAGGCTTTTTAAACATTTTCTACTTTCATTGTTACTTGCATATTTCCTGCGTGATATTTTACATATGTATTATTCAAGTGATTGCAGTTTCTTATCTTGAACCATGAACCAACATATTCTTTTACCAATTGCTATTCTCTTTCAACAATCCTAAAAAAACAGTACTGTTTTTTGTCCAAATTGTGGCATAAGGTGCCAAATTTTAATTTTTTTGGGGGGAGGGGGGAGATATTACTCATATTTACTTTAGCAAGAAGTAAAGATGGATATTAAATCATGTGTAGTGTTACTTTCACCAGATCATTGGTTAATCTTGCTAGCATGTTTTCTTAATATGCCAACATGTTGATTAATAACTTCCTCCTCATCGGAATATTATCTAATATTCACTTACAAAATTGATTCATTTTCTGTTTACAAGATTGAAAACGTGTTTAATTAGGTCATTACATACACATTTATGATGTCATATTACTCATCCTAGTTGATTGATTTGATATAAATATGATACTCTGATTAAGTAAGAGAAATGTCAATGAAAATTGTTCTACATATATTTGAGTCTGAATTAGGATGGCAAGAAAATTTCATTTACACAATCTGTAATTTTTGTCATTTAATATGTAGTATAATGTGCAATGTATATCACACAGTAATAAAACACGGAAACTGAATCTGGATTGAATGAATCTTAGAAATTTTTAAAGGGCAAACAAGATTTTTTAGATACATGAATCTTAACAACCCAAGCTAACCATCTAATAATGATTGATAAATGGGTATTTAGTTATTATTTGCAAAAGAATAAATGCTACTTAATCGATTGGAGAGCCTCTATAGACTTGTTAGATGGTTTGCATAAATTGTACTATTATCTATTTTATGTGGAATTTAATTCTTCTGTAATGTTTTTGTAGGGACTGTCTAATCCTTGCATCTTAATAAAAAGATATAATTATAAATATTATAATAAGCAAATACAATTTTCACTATTCTTTTCAAATAATCGAACATAAGTTTTTTAGTACGCTGTAAAACTATCATTCTGAGCTAATCAAATTACTTTTAAGTTCATCGCAGCACATTGACAGCAACGGTACCTTTCATCAGTCACTTTTTATTTCTTACAATCACAGTGTTTATAATTCTACACAAATTTATTGCAATTTTCCATTTTCAAATGGTTTTCATTTAGTCATTGTACAGAGGATATATTAAAATAAATTACATTTAGACAATTTTAATCCCAGTTATTCAAATTTTGTGAATACGGCCTATGTTGAAAGAAGTTTTTCGCTGATGTTAAGTCAGTGGGTAACGAGAGAAGTTATTTGGATATGACGAAAGTGAAATGATTATACGAAAGTAAAAACGATTTTATATGTTTGGTTAGTATCAGTACCTCTTGTGAAGATTACTATAATCCTATAATAGTCAATCCAGTTTTGTCATAGAGAAAACTATTTTAGTATTTCGTTAACATCAGTATCTCATAAAGATTTTGATAACATTGTAATAAATCATCTGGTTTTGTTAGAAATTGCTAAAAAGTAGCATTAAATATTAGACCTGAGTTATATCTAAGTATAATAAGGTTTCTATAGTATTTAGTAATATTTACCAAAGCTGTAACCTCGAAAATATGCGTGTAAAATGCGATAGTAGGAACCTCTACAGGTCTCTAACCACAAGCTTAGCTATGGAAGAAAAGAGGGGAACCTTCTTTACTTCAACCTACTTTGTATTTAAATAGGTGAAGCTGAAGCGGTTAGATCTGTGAGCGTGAAACTATTCAATACTTCACTGATCAAGTCCAAATTTCTTATTACACATTAATACTCGCGAAATCTTTCGATTTACAACGAGTTAATGGAAAGATTTTATACTTAGAAATCTATTACAGTAATTTAAAGTTGTAATTATAAATTTATTAAACGCACATTGATTACGTAAGTAATATTTACCAAGGTTGTAACCTCGAGAATATGCGTGTAAAATGAGATAGTATTTAGTAAAAATTGTTTTATGCTCGGAGTTGATTGTTTTTATAAAAAGTCCATGTACTGTATTTGGTTTTTCACATTATGATATCCCTAATTATGTACGATTATGTAATAAAATATACGATAAATACTGATGGCTTATTCTTACAAGTGCTAGACTTGTAATCATCTTTATTTTAAAAGTGAACACAAATAATATATTATATATTAACATTGTAAATTTCTTGCCATCTCTAATCTATCCTAAAAGATGGTATTTGATGACCTCTATAGTAACATTGTTATTCAATAAGCAAGTGATGACCTTCTTGCCGTTGATTTTAGTTAATATTTTAAAAGTGGTTATTAATACTTTTAAAAACCCTGACATCTTTTTTGTAATAAGTTTAATAATTTTCTTTTAACTGTGAAGGTATCTGGTGAATCTTGTCTTGAAGAATATGTAGAAAATTATAACAAAGTAATCAAGAATTCTCCGGAAGCTGATTCTCCAATGTGTGAAGATGATGGAAGCTTTACATCTTATCAATGCCATGATTCTTTTCAGGAGTGTTCATGTACAGCTCCCAATGGAGAAGTTTTGCAAACAGGAAACAAAGACACTTTGCACTGCCTTTGCCCCTTTTTAAGACATGAAGCTAATACCACTTGTAAGTATTAATCTAATAATTATAATAATATTGTGTATGATGATGATAAAAATAATAGTTATAAGGTGATCATGTCAGTAGAAATAATATGTAATAATGCTCAGAATAGTACTAGCCCTTCAAATATAATTGGTTTTAGTTTTTATATAACATATTATATTATTGCTTTCCCCATCATTATGAAATGTTCATTGCTTATTTTAAAAGAGTACCACTGCGTTCTGTATTCCAACACAGTATTAACATTATCTTAAGTGATAGTGATATGCAGGTATTTCTATAATATAACTTTTCCAATAATGTTTTTACCGTTTTATTTGAAAAAAAAATCTAAAGAGGTCAGTATCAGTTCAGTATTATTTGATATAGAAGAAAATTTCTTCCGGCTGTTTATTTCCTTCTGGTCAAGTTTTTGGGAAAATATTTTGGTATAAATGAAATATGATTCTCTTCTGGTATTTATTGGAAAAGCTTGTTTAGAGATATTAGCATGCTCAATTTTATTACATTTGTAGTACAAACTTGTTAAGTCATGTGATGTATGTCTTGATTTTCTTACTATTTCTGCTTATTTATAAAACATTTTTGATCATTTTTACGCACTAGTTGATTATTATTTAAAGCAAAGAGAAATACACTTGTAAACTTTCAATTCATTCATTTATCTTTAATTTTAGAAATAAAAGGTAACCAACTTGACTGTAATATAAAATATTTAAACATATATATTATAATGGTAGTATTATATAAGACAGTAATCAGAGAGGTTGCATTAGTAATGCAATTTAGCCAAAAGAAAAAGTAAATTATGAAAACTGAAGTAGTAAAATAAATCACGTTCAATAGGGAAAAACTAAGAGACTGTTATGGAAGTGTGTTACCACAAGTGCTATTGTCAATTTCTTTTATAATAACTCAAGTCATGAAATATAGTTATTGTAAAATTAAAACCCGTAACACTATTAATTGTAATATTTATAAATGAAAGCAAAAACATTTACTAAAGAATTAATTTTTCTTTATTTTAATAATTGCATAAATTTATTTTTATATTTTAAGTTTAAACTTCCGTTTGGGTAATGATTAAATAGAGTATAATTTAAATCAGGATTTTTTTATTATTAATTTAGTTAATTAAATGAGTCCTTATACTGAAGATTATCAAAGAACAAGTATGAAGGAGTGCACAAAAATAATCAGAATTATCTGAAGGGTAAGCACA
>JAQFVV010000135.1:1334329-1351829 GCA_028023455.1 Epiperipatus broadwayi | reverse complement strand
GTAGCTCAAAAAAGCTGTGAATTTATCTTCATTTTGACATAGGGCTATAAATCTATTTATGCGACCTATCATTGCAATTGTGCCATCCGTTGTTATTGAAACTAATTTAAAAAGTGGTACTTTCAAATCATTGAGCAAGTTTTTAAAAGGTTTGAATATCTCTATACCTCTAGTTCTTTCTGTCAAATCAGACCCAACAATTTTTCTTTATATGTAAAATCTTTAAAAACCATATGAATAAAAACAAGTAATAGTGCTATATCACTTATATCTGTTGATTCATCACATTGAAGGGAAAAACAAGAACATCTATTAATATCATTATACAACTATTCTTTACATTTCCACTCATCTTCTCAATTCGTCTCACCACAGTGTTTTGAGACAGTTGCAGATCTTGAATTGCAGCAATAATTTCACTCTTTTTTTTTCATATGTCATAGGATCAACCAGGAGGCGAACCCACAACCGTCTGCAACCAACTATTTGCTTGCAAGGAGGCTGCACTGGCCTCTCGGCTAACAACGCTTGACAATAATAATTTCATTATTGTTATGAAAATTGTTAAAAAATGAATCTGATATTTCCAAAAAAGTTTCATTTACAAATTCACCCTCGGAAAATGGTTTACATTTTTTTTTTTGCTAAAAGATAGCCTACTTTGAATGATTCAGTAGTTACTGCTTATCACTTCAACATTGGCTTTTTAAAAACCTTTTGTTGATTTTTTTAATTGAATTTTAAGATCCCTAACTTTACGTTTTCTCAATTTGGTACTTTGTGGATAATCTGTTTGATACTTGTTATGTGAAGCTAAAAAATGTCTCTCTGGATTAGATTACCCTTTTTAGCAATTGCTATCGAGGTAAAGCATATGATGCAACAACATTTATCATTCACCATTGTAAAAAATTAGTCAAGTTCCCATTCTTCATTGAAATGATAAGTTTTCGATTTTTTGGGTTTATTACTCATGTTCATGGATATACTAATATGAAAAAAAAAATACTTATGACAATTTTATTTCCCCAAACTTAACTGATAAAAATTAAATATTCAAAGTAAATAATAAATATTGAATTAAATATTTTCTAAGAAAATTAAAAACTAATGAACTGCGATCATTAACTCCATTAATGACTTCAGCTTAAATATCTGTTGCCGAGGAGGCTCATTAATCAAGTAAGTAGATAGATAAGAAAAGCCACAATTTAAATTAAAGCATAAGAAAAGGTACTTACATTTTAAACAGAAAAAAAATTGAAACTCAACATGGTCCCCATTGATAGATAATATTGATTAATAATAATAATATTGTTAATACGGGGCACTAGTACGTTCTGAATATTAGAGAATGAACATTTAGTAATGAAAACTGGGAGTTTTCATATCAAATCTTTCTCTTCCCCTGCATAAGTCATAACTTGTTGACAACTTTAAGTCTTATATTTTAGTTTTTAGCACTACTTTATTAAATCTTAGTAAAGACAAAAATTCCAACTGAGTAATTGATAAATAGTGCTGGTCCAGTGATTTTGCCTTTGTCTTACATTTATTTTTAATTTTTTTTTTTTTTCATTTCAGCTCTTGGTTTTCAGGAGCGAGTCAGAATAATTTCCAAGAAATAAATATTTTTAAAAAAAAGAGATTTAAGTTCTGTAAAGTGTAAACATTCTTTTATATGTGTAACCCTATCACACCTGAATTTATGATTTTATATGCAAATGCAACAAATTTATAAATTAAATTTATAATAACTTAAAATAGATAATTTAGAAAATTTGTAATGTTCACAAAATCTATCACATTACAATTTCCTTCACATATATACATAGGTGTGCTTCTACACATACGATAATGTCTACACAACTTAGTTTAAATTATTATTATTATTGTCAATTAGAACTGTGTATTATAGTTATACGCATGCAGATATTATTAGCTAATTAATGTGTAGCATGAGTGTATGCACATTCTCATTAACAGAACTTTTAGACAATGTGCTAGTATTAATTTAAAATATACATGGACTTGGATGTATTTGAATTAGAAAAAATTATACTACTGTGAAACATAGTAGTCTGCAACTGGACGATAGATAAATCATATTGTTTCAATACTAAAGAAAAGAAGCTATTGTATGACACTACCAAATATTCAAGCTAAATAGCTGTGTTGTTTTATTTTTGAGTTAATAACGGCATGCATACTGTTGCATTTGCACCTTACGTTCACACGTTGCATTCAGTTACAAAAACACATTAAGTCAAGATTAAAAATATTATTTTCAATAATGATATAATACGACTTATTGGACTTCACCTATCTAGAATTGAAAAAAAATTTAGAACAAAAAGAAAAATAACAAAAAAACTTGTAAATCTTGATTTAATTTGTTTTACTCATAATTGGACAGTTTTTGCCAGCTAGTTTCTGGCAGACTGACCTCACGATCGACCAAAATTGGCTTTTCGATTGACTTTTTGGACACCCCTGATATAAGGCACTAAAAAGATTTCTCTTTTACTGCATATAACAACAAAGTCATAAGACTAATCAATATTGTTAGATAAGTTTGCTATTGAATCTAATAGTGGAAACTCACATCATTGTTGGATTGAATGTGTGAGCAAAAAATTGTGATGAACTTCCTAAAATGGTATCTTATAATGAACTTGATCATGGACTCTGTTGGAGAGAAAAATAGGACTCTGTTGGAGAGAAAAATAGCTTTGATCTAATCTCTGAAAGTCATTCTAAAGAAATACTATTTTGAATGTACTTAATTATTTGATAATATTCAATTGAGTATTGAAATTAGGCAATTAGTTGTCATCTATTTTTTAAAAAAATTAACACCTGTTAGATGTCAAAACAATTAAAGGTTTTGGAGATGTTTTTATGGGTTATAGATTGATTTAAATAACCATCATAAAACTCATGTTTAACTGCTATCTGTGTTTCTATCTGAATTTCCTTATTTTCTAGAATTGCAATATGTTACTGTTTAATATACTTCTAATATAAAGACACATATAGGTGGATAGATAGATAAATAGATAGATAGACAGACAGACATAAACAGACAGACAGATAGATAGATAGGTAGGTAGGTAGGTAGATAGGTAGGTAGGTAGGTAGGTAGGTAGGTAGGTAGGTAGGTAGGTGGGTAGGTAGGGTGGGGGGGGGGGGGGGGGGGGGGGGGGGGGGGGGGGGGGGGGGGGGGGGGTAGGTAGGTAGGTAGGTAGGTAGGTAGGTAGGTAGGTAGGTAGGTAGGTAGGTAGGTAGGTAGGTAGGTAGGTAGGTAGGTAGGTAGGTAGGTAGGTAGGTAGGTAGGTAGGTAGGTAGGTAGGTAGGTAGGTAGGTAGATAATGTGTCTTTATATGTAGTTATTGCATTAACATTTTACATTACACTTAACATGTATCTATATAAAGCATTTTATTTTAATAACCATTTATAATATTTTTTCTGTCACATCTTATCATTTCAAATGACTATTTTCACAATTTGAATCAAATGCTACTGCTGCAAAATAGTAGAAGATTCTCCCTTTTTTATAGTATTCACCTTTACATCAATTTGAATTATTTAGTCTTTACAATTATTATCACATATCTCTTTCAGCTTAAGTTCACCAATGTTCGTATTAAAAACAGTTACCCACTGTATTTATTCTAATCCAAAGCTTTCCAATATAATCTTGAATGAGCAATAGATATTATATGGTAGTGCTGATAAAATCCCCTGATTTTTTTTTGTTTTTGAATAAAGATTCTTGTTGGTAAAAGCACACATTACCAGAAACCGCCTTTATACTTTTTCTTGCCATCAATGCTACAGATCTATTTCATGACTTTTAGTATTTTTTGGTAAGAAGCATTGAATCTATATGCACCACATCTTGCACTCCAAGCTATAGACCTATTTGATGAGTTTTTGAATAAAGACATTAGTAAGAAATATTGAATCTATATGCTCACACTTTCAGAAATAACTTTTGTCCTACCATGCAAATTGTAGACCTGACAAATTCAAACATGGTAAATTTTATCAATTAATAAATTAGGAAATTTGGTTAGAACAACAATGAAATGCCATGTGATTGTTGTGGTTTAAACTAGATCACATTAGAATGACATATATATAAAGTGGATTAGTGTTGCCAATGCAGCAGCGTTAAGGATAATTATGAATAATAGGAATATGTTTTATTACGTTTTCATGCAAATTACTAACAATAGACTTTTTGATTCTTATATATAAATTTAGATCGATTCATTTACTTCTTTACATGTTTTGCATGATAAATATTCATTAACATCTGCTATCAACTTTATCATTAATCATAATTTATCTTTATCCATATATATTCCTAAACTTTATCCTTTCTAAAACATAACAATTTCAAATCTTCTATTGTTTCTCTAGCTTATAGTAAAACTAACTATTCTTATTGTCCCCTTGTTGAAAAATAATTTTTAAAAGTCATTCTCATAGGATTTTGTAAGTGTAAAACAATATAAATTTTTAATAAAATTAGAAAGTAATAGCATTTATAAATACGTTAAATTTTAATTTGGAAAAAAACGAACATCAAACTTTACATATTTTAAGCATTTATATATATATTGTTTGCAGCGAATTATTACGTTCCTCAGTGTGAAGAAAATGGGCATTTTGTGACCAAACAGTGTCTCCCTTTAGGAAATTGTTGGTGTGTTAATGAAGAAGGATATCGTTATTCCGACTTTACTAGTAAAGAAGATCTGTATTGTTAAATCTCAAATAAATTTCAAAGTTTTAAAATAAATGGATTTTTTGTTTAAATTATATTAATTATGTGTTGCCATTGATATTTAAGATTATATGTTTTGTACCATTTTATTTTTACTTTTTTCTGATTATATTTATTTACAAAGTCTTGAGATAATTACCAAATATTAAAAACATCATCCTCATCCATTTTGATCACAGTAAATAAATTTTCCATGTATTTTCCAAATATGTGATGTGATGTGATGTACTGTGACTTCTCCTTAAACGGAGTCAGGAATCTCTCAGCAGCTATGCCCAGAGAAACCTGTTAGCCACTTTACCTTCCCATTCCATTGTCCACCCTAAGTTTTTTCATAATCTGCTCCATCCCATTTCCATAACATAATCTTTGTCAACTCCATGAACTTCATATCTAAATCCCCCTTATTTTTTCCCAAACCTAGCATAAAAACCAATAACTCACTTTCTGTATAATCACTTTGTTCATATTTAACCTTCCATAACTTCATTATTTGTACCCTTTCTGCTTCCAAACATTTACATTGAAGTAACAGATGCCTAATATTTTATATGCCTTCTTTACTCTTTACACAACTTACAGACTAAATCACCCATATTTTTCCATTTACGTGTATATTCCCTTGTTGCTAAAGATCCTGTTCGAGCCTTAAACAATAAACTACTTTCCTTACTATTATCATAAATTAACTCACAACCAATGTTCCATTTACTTTTATATATATTTAAACTAGTTTTACTCTCCATACTAGTTCTCCATCTCTCCAACTCCCTATTCTTTATTAATGCATCTATTCTTCTATCCCACTCCTTCCCACTATAACACTCAACAATCCTCCTAACACAATCATCCCATCTTTTGTACAAGTATACTGACATAACTTCTTTATCCAAATCTTCTGCATACCGCATTACCTTTCTCACCCATCTTGTTGGCTGCCCTTTACTTGTAACCCAATTAAATACTATTTTGGCTATTCTTTTATTATCCATGAACTGCAATCTACCGAACATTTTCAATTTGCTTTTTGCATCCCTCATATAAAAACTTGACCATCCCATTTCTCCTTGAATTGCCTCTTTTGCTGTCCATACCTCAGCATCTAATGCATGTCTTCCTACTTCCCTTTGTATTTTTTCTAAGCAATCTAATACCCCTTTACTAACACATAATGCATCATTGCCGTATGTTAACCCTGCTACTGCCACTCCCTTCCATACAATTCTAGCTACATCATATTTATTATATGAAAACAGTGTTAATTTCTTTATCAATCCCTTTCTTTTCTTTGCTTCATTTATCAATTTTTTCTCCCATTCATCCAAGCAATTTTTCTTATTACTCAAGATGATTCCCAAATAACTATATCTATTCACCACACTTAACTTTATATCCCCCAATAAGAAATCTTTGTCTTCTCTTTCCCCAGTATTCACTATCATTATATTTGATTTTTCTTCACTAAATTTAATCCCCATATCTTTACCCACCCTTGCGCATGTCCTCAGCATAACTTCCATATCTTCTCTTCTTTCTGCACACAAAAAGACATCATCCACAAAAAAAGTCCGGACAATGTATATACTCTCTTGCCACCTGTTAACGGTATCTCTATCCCTCTTCCTAGTCTTTCTATTGCTCTCTCCATTTCACTCAAATACAACACGAACAAAATAGGTGACATAGGGCATCCTTGCCTCAGTCCCACCCCATTTTTAACTTTAACTGATTCTATATCCCCTAATTGGTATGTATAGTAATTATTTTCATATAATTTCTTAATAACACCCACTAAAGCTTCATCCATTCCCAGATTTGCTAAACTTATCCATAATCTATTTCTATTCACTCTATCATATGCCTTCTCTATATCTATAAAACTCATATATAACTGTCTACCTGAATTTCTACTCATATCTATAAGTTGTGTAACTACAAATAAACTATCTCCTATACGCCTATCTGACCTAAAACCTCCTTGCATTTCCCCCACTACATTATTTTCTTCCATCCATTTTGCAACTCTTCCAGCCACCATATATGAAAAAACTTTATATAAAACTGATGTTACTGCTATTGGTCTATAATTATTTAACTTTCTATGATCCTTACCTTTTCCTTTAAATAATAATCTTACTCTTGTATTACTCCAACTACCTGGAAAAACTCTCTTCTGTGCCATCTTATTAAAACATGATAGTAACTTTACTTTTGCCCTATGCCCCAAATTCATTACCATCTCTGCTGCCCATCCATCTAATCCTCTTGCCTTACCACTTCTCAATTTCTTCCCTGCCTCATTCAGTTCATTTTCTGTAAATGCAATATTCCCATTACTATATGCTTTCATATTTTCTATCCCTCTGTCCTTCACATCTAACATCTTTTCTATATCCATTACATAACTATTCAATATTCTCTCTAATTCTTCTCTAGAGCTACACTCTATTCCCTCCTCATCCAGTAATACTATCTCTCTCTCCCCTAAATTTCTCCTTTTAATGTAATTCCAAAATTTTTTACTCCCATCTCTTCCACTTTTATTAATATCATCCAATAATTTACTATTTAGTTTCATTCTCTCTCTATAATTATCTATTTTAGCTAACTTCTTCTTTTCTAAGTACTTTTCCCATTTAGCATTAATATCTTTTTCATTTTCTTTGTTCTTAATAGCACACTTATATTCTCTGCATGCTTTTTTCCTCTCTTTTACACTTTTACTAACTCTCATTTTTCTATTACTTTTATTTTTCTGAATATTCTCACCTAAAACCCTATTTGCAACTTTTTCTATTTCATCACACCAGTCCTCATACTCATTTCCAATCAACTCTTCCATGGTTTCTTCAACTTGTATTTTATACTCTTCTAACTTATTCTTATCATTTACTCTCCATCCACATCTTTCACTATTATTTCTACTTTTATTTCTATTTTCCATCACATTACTAACCATTTCAATTACAACAAAATTATGATCACTATTACATACTCTCTCTTCATTATCAAACACCTTAATTTTCCGTACTTTATTCATTCCCTCTTTCTCTACCAATATATAATCTATTGTGTGGGATATATTATTCCTAGACCATGTATATTGTCCCTCATAAATATTAGATAAGTTTCCAATGCTCAAATTTACTCTCTGACAAAATTTCTTCAAAAGCTGTCCATTCTTATTGTCTACATCATCAATTTCTTCAATATGCCCATTCATATCTCCTATAACCATTATTCTCTTCCCCTTTTCTTTAAAACTCTGTATATCCTTAACTAGGCACTCATATATGCTATTGTTCCATTCCATTATAGTTTGACTATCTCCAGTAGCTATATAAACTATAGCCACCATCCATTCTTGTTTTCCCAACCCTATTTCAAACCACATATGTTCTTGGCATTTAACAGTATTTAAATATTTTTTTGATATAACACCTATACCACCACCTTTTTTTTCTTTCTCTTTTCTATTTATACCCTGCCATACCAAATCTTCCAAAACAGGTTCTTCTTCTCTTAGATGTGTTTCCACTACTGCTAATACCTCAAGCTCTTCATTTTCAATTGCTTTGTTTAATTCCTGCCACTTTTCTGGTCTCCTACCACCTTGCATATTCAAATACCCAATTTTAACAATTTTTTCTTTCCTAACTACTCTTTTATAAATTTTTTTTATTCTTTCTTCTCCATTATGCTTATAAATAACTTGCTTACCATTTATTTTACAGACCCATTCCCTCTCCACATCTACATTTATATCTAAATCAACTGCCCTTTGTTTAATCCTTACATCCCATCCATTCTTCTTCTTTTTAATAACACTACAATTTAAAATCCCACCCCCCTTTACAAGTTTCCCAAACTATATTCTTTATAAATCAGACTCCCTAAAACTTCACTTCCTTGTTTCCCTAAGTGCAACCCATCTTTACCAAATAACTCCCTCTTCCCAATAAAAAAATCCCACACATCCACAAACGTAACATCATTTCTCTCACACAATTCTTTCAATCTCTCATTTATAGAACACGCCCTATCTAACATATACCTTTTATCAAATCTTGGTAATAATCCAACTATTCCTACTCTTCCTTTAACCATTCTCAAATTCCTAATCAGTTCTGTGTACTCACCCATTACTCTCTCTGATGACTCTGATAAATTATTAGTCCCTACCATAACATATACATCTCTATTCCCTTGCTTCTTTACTTTATCTGTAACATCCCTAATTTTAGCTCCCGGCAAACATACTCTTACATACCTGTTTCTATTTTCCCTTGCAATTATATCTCCACATTCTCTTATTAATGAATCCCCTATCAATACTGTCTCACAGTCTACTTTCTCTGCTTCATTCACAACCTTCTCTACCACCTTCTGGACTTCCTCATCTACTTCTTCCTTATCATTCCTACTCAGTAATCCCTTTATCTGCTCACACTTTACCTCTAACGATTTTAATTTTTCTTCTACATCCTTTACCTCCTCCTCTATCTTACTTATTCTTTGGCCAACCATCTCCAATGCACTACCTATTTTTCCATCCATATCTCTTGTCACTCCACTACAAACACACTCTATCCTGTCTTCCTCAACTACGTTTTGTTCCATTTCTCCTGACTTACTGCCTTCCTCAACTATGTTTTGCTCCATTCCTCCTGACTTTCTCTTTACGCTATCTACACTTTGAAACCACTTTTTCACCTCTTTTATCACATTCACACACTGTCTACATACCCATAAACCTGCTACATCCTTCCTAGTCTTATTTAAGCATTTCAAGTGGAAAACCTTATCACATATATTACATTCTACAACAGCACGTCTAATTCCTTTCTGACGATTATATATGCATTGTAAAATACAAATGCAATCCATATTACTTATTTTCCAAGCCGCCTATTCTATATTTAACTTTATACTTTCTCTCCTACACTTCAAACCTTTTTGCACAGAAAGATGAAAATTTTTTACTTTCAAAAACGATCGATCAATAGTCATGTGTAACTTAGGCTTCTAAACGTTACCTTTTACCTCAAACTAACTTCTGTTCTTAAATTAAAATTTAAAAAAAAAAAAAAACTTTAGTAGCAAATTTAAGCCAACTAATCTTAAGTACAACTTAGTTATAGAAATCCTTACATTAAGACACATTCAGCAAAAAGATTTTTTTTAAAACTGCTATATTTTAAAAATGGCGATCAAAACTTTTTTTTCTTTAAATAATTTTGATCTTTCCAAATTAAAAAAAAAACTATCTCTCTTGATCACAATTTACTCCACACTTTCATACCACAATTAAAGTATTAAAATTGATGATCTCAGATGATTAATCGCATAAAAATATATTAAACTTAGCTTAACTTAAAGTCAGTGAACCGTCCGATTCAACAGCTAGGCTTGAACTGCCCCCTAGCGGCTACAATTAATATTTTTTACAGTAGAAAAAAGAACCAATTTCTTATTGCATTTTAAATCTTTTTAGACAGAGTTATCAAATAATAACAACCATGTAGCAAACTAATAGTAAATAAAAATGTCATTTATTATCACATATATAATATAATAATTTATTATAAAGTTTTAAAGAATGAAACGTCTCTAACGTTAATAACTGTTCTTTCAAAATCAATTTCATTAACATATATAGGCTGATTTAAGTTTGCTCTCTGGTTGTTACTGCTCTGGCTAACTCTGAATAAAAAGGACTAAAATACAGTAATAAGTTATTTCATCTTTTTATTGCAAAATGTTATTGAGCATGACAGCTAGAAGATAGTTCAATTATTGTTTAAAATAGACTTGGAAATTTTCACATGACAGTATATTTATTCAATATCAAAATATTTATCATTACATATATCCATATGGAAACATAATGGATAAAATTAATCATAGAATTAAACTTAGTTGGAGGGTTTTTTGGTAGAAATAACTTAATACTAAAAAGAAATATGCCTATGTATTTGAAAAGGAATGTTTTTAATAAATGTGTTTTACTAGTTTTTACTTATAGATATGAGGACTTGGACAATTAATAAATGAAAAATCCAGAGACTTCAGACAACTCAAAGAAGTTTGGAGAGATTTATGTTGGGATTAACAAGAAGAGATCAAAAGCATAATATATGGGTAGAAAACAAACAGGTGTTATTGATCTCATTGAAGAAATTAAAAGACTGAATGGAGTTTGGCTGGACATATTGCTAAAAGAGATGATAATAGATGGACAATTGAAATCTTAAACTGGATTCCAAGAGATTGTAAAAGACCCAGAAATAGACCACATGTGAGATGGATGGATGAAACAAGAAAGTGTGCAAAGGTGATGTGGAGAAGAGAAGCTAAATATTGGAGACGATGGATTGAACTTGGAAAGGCCTTCATCCTGCAGTGGATTGATAATGGTTAATGCTGATGGTGATAATATAATATGGGTTTGTGTACTGCAGAGTTTTAGAAATGAGTGGAAAATTAAACTCAATATATGTTACTTAAAAATCAATTTACATTAAAATCTATAGGCTAATAAAAATTGCTTTCTGGTTGTTATTGTTCTGGATAACTGTGGTTCATTTTCTTCCTGTAAAAAGTTACTGAACATGGCAGGCAGAGTTCAGTTATTATTTAACATAAACATGGTAAGTTTTGCTGACCTTATATTTATTCATTATTAAAATATGAAAGAAGAGTAATGGTTTTATTGCTCAGGGGTTCATAAGTTCGAGCAGCAGAACTGATAATGCTAGCATTGATCCTGTCACTTCCTGATCTCAAATTGGATGCTTTAACAACTATGCAAATCAAACTATGCAGGATATTAAAATATTATTTATCATTACATATATAGTGTGTGTGTATTTATAACAGAGATTTAAAATGAGTGAAATATCTCTACTCTAGCTTTCAAAATCAATTTTCATTAAAATAAATAAACAAGAGCCACTCTTCTTTATTAAATTCATTAACCTTGTATTAAGGTTTGCAGAGGTCCCTACTGCCACATTTAGGCACATAGTCTTAATGTTATAGCCTTAATATATATTACTTATGTAATGAGTACGTGCTTTATAAATTATTAATTACTACTTTAAAATAAACAAACTGATTTAATACTGCTCTCCGGTGTCCATGATAACTCTATATTAAAAAGTTATAAAATACCATAAAATGGGACCTATTTTCTTATCATAAAGAAGTTCTGAACCTGACATTTAGAGGACTGTTCAACTCTGTCCTCATAAAATAAAACAAGTTTTGAGTCTGTTTAACAGTTGGCATTTAGACCTCATTTTTAATATTTCTGTTTAAAAATGTAGTTTTATCACATTTACATTATTTATATTTTCCAAAATTAATATGAAATCATGTTTTATGAGCATGTTCAAATAAAATAAGTTTCAAACATTTGCTCATATTCTGTATCGATAGTGTAAAAAATGCTATATTTAAATACTTTTAAATTTTAAAAAGCTGCAGTGAATGAAATTAAAATCTTATATTTAATAATAAATTATTAATAAATTCTAATTAAAACTAAATTAAGTGGATTTAACCAATTTTAATTAACTACATCAAAAAAAATAATAATAATAAACTGAAATTTACATGATTTTCATTTTTTAATTTCTTATCAAAATCCAATTTTTGAAAACTATTTATGGCAACTTATTATATATATATAAGTCATTAATCTTTTGACTAGAGATGTAACAAAAATTTTAATTTGCTACTATAAATATATTCAAGCACAAGTGCGTGTGTGGCACAACTGCTCCCAAAAGCTGTAATACAAATACAAATAGCTAACTAAAAATATTAAAACAGCTGAGCGCTTTCAAAGGATCTTGCCTTCATAATCATAGCTTGCTTACATTTAAATTTATGCAAATATGCTAATTCCATCTTTTTGATAGAGAAAAACACGTGTCCTTCTTGTTTATGGCATTGCTGTCGTGAGAGATAAATAAAGCCTCTTTGATCTTTCTTTTGAGGTCATTATTAACCAATAAGAAGCTTTAAGAGAGGCAACCACTGGTAATGCATTTATATCTAAAATTATCAAATTCTACTTATATATATATACTTTTAATTTCTTTAGGAAAAAGGTTGATCTAAAACTAAATATTAATTGTTTTAAAACTAAATTTTGATTCTTAAAATTATGGCATAAAAAATTTTTAAGAAAAAGGAAAACAACATTTTAAGTAATAAAACTGACTTTCTTTTACCTCTAACTATTGAAAAAATATCAACTATTTTAAAAAAAAATATCAATTACTATCACATCTGCAAAAATGAAAATATTTAAAATATTCAACACCCACCACACTATTAAAGACACTCACAAAATCAAATTCTGTACTATCTAATTACAAAAATAAATTAATATGAAAGATAAATACATAAAATTGTATTTAAATGGCTTGATGGCAATGAAATATAAAAGTTTATTAAATAGTTCATTAAATAAATAGATTACCCTTACCTAAAATGTGACTGAGTAGAATTTTTTTTATAAAAGTGGAATTATATATACAATGTGTGTGTACATTTTCAAAAGTAGGTCTCCTTAGTGATTTATTATTGAAGACTTTCCATTTACAAACTTCCAACATTTTTTTCATGTGACAAAGCATCAGTTGGGAAGTGAACCTGTGAACTCAGGAAAACTGCTTGTAAGGTGGCTGTGCAGACCACTCATCCACCAATGCTTGACAATCACACTATGTTTTTAAGTAGAGTTGGAATATTTAGCAAAATTGGCAAACAAAGTTGGAGATTCTAATGGTTACAAATTCTATGCTAGCATGAATATTATTTGAGGTATTACCACATGGACTTATTAGTCCAGCTTCTAGTGTAAGTTCCGTATTCTTCAGGTTAAGCAGTCGAAAACAATGACAATTTACAAAGGTTTGCCTTTTTATATTATTATAAGCTTGCAAAACACATTTTTAAATTAACAATTGACATGTTTGTCAAATTATTTAATTAAACAAGCTAATAAATATTTTAATTTCTCCTGTTTACAAAATTCTTTAATTAAACCAGCCCACATGTTTATACAATTCTTTAATTAAACAAGCCCACATATTTACAGATGACATTTAGTCATCTTAATTCCTAAAATATATTTCATCGAAATTTACAAAATTTTCAAAACCTGAAACAAAGCTTAAAACAAAATTGGTTTTCCTAGAATTTTAATTAATAATAATACAGGCTAATTGAGCAAAATTTTAAGGACTATTATTTAATTGAAGATTTGTTTTTAACATAAATTTTAAAACAGATTTATTTAAAATATTTAATTAAAATAATCTGTTTCCTTTATCTTTTTAATACTAAAATAAAATTGATTTAATTTGATTTTAAAAACAGGACCTTTATTGATTGGCATGCTTATATAATATAAACCTATACACAAAACCTTGTTACAATATATGAAACCTGAATTTGAGTTATATCTATCAACTACTATATTTTAAATTAAAATAAAGAACGAGCTAGATCACTATTCATCTCAACATATAAACTTTTAAAGTAAAAAATTGAAAATATAAAATTCAAGCATATTATTGATTTCCAAGAGGTTTATATTTCTTACTAAATTTATTTAAAGGTAATTAACTTATTTTGAAAAAAAAAGAAAACAGAATTGAATAGACTGCAGTTGAGAAGGTAATTCTTAAAAAGTATCCAGATGCAGTAAAATTAACTGTTTAGCAAAAAAAAATATTTTTTGATTTGGATCTATGTCATGAGATGAGAAAGTATTTAAGGTTTATTTTCAAAATGGAGATCAAATCAATAATTTATGACAGACTAAACAAAATAAAAAGTGATCTCTATCATGGTTTTATGTAAAACTTAATTTTGTTATTAGAAATTGAAGAATTGAGCACTAGACTTAATCCAGGGTACTTGTTGCACTGAATTTCTAAAATATAAGTTTGCTTAGAAACATACATGAATAGAGAATTACTTGAGGTCTGCCTATCTCCATTTAATTTTATATGCTTTTTCTTTATAGATATGTCTAATTAACCATAAATCCTTATACCTAACATTATGCATAGAACTGAAAATTATATAAAGTAGAAGATAAAGAAAAAAAACAGAGAAAAGGAAATGCCAAATAAAAATTAAAATAGTAAAATTTGAAGATATTTGTAAACAAAAATGCCTTGAAGAAGTTGAAGACAGATTGTCATCCAGGAAAAAAGAATAGACATGATCTACTCAACCATGAGAAAAACAGATTATGTATGTCAAAGTAACCTAGAAACATTATCTTGGACATGCATGAAAAAGAGAGAGAAAACTTACTTAATTATTCAAGTCAGTGTGCTACCCAGTGTATATGTTTTTGTTGTTATTTTGGCTCAAAATTTAAAAAATCAAAGATATCTAAGAAAAAAGATGATTTTGGTGTAATTCCATTCAATAATCAATTATGTTTTCATTTTATTATTAATTTAAAATTTATATGGCATTTTACTACTACTACTACTACTACTACTACTACTACTACTACTACTACTACTACTACTACTACTACTACTACAATTATTATTATTATTATTATTATTATTATTATTATTATTATTATTATTATTATTATTATTATTATTATTATTATTATTATTATTATTATTATTATTATTATTATTATTATTATTATTACTATTGCTATTATTATTATTATTATTATTATTATTATTATTATTATTATTTTATTATTATGTTTTAAAGGTGACTTTATTCAAAAACAAGTGGTTACATTGGTTGTTGATTACACATAGTGTTATACATAGGTTTACACAGTTATTACATTACAGTCTGTATATTTGATTAGAGTCTCTTTGCACTTAAAAATTGACTTTTTAGAACTTAGATAGTGGCTTTCACAATGTTTTTGATTTTTTCACACTTTATGAAATATTTATAGTCCAAGTTTATGTACAATATAAATCATTGATCATGGTTTCAGTAATTTTTTCATGTTCTTGCAACACTGAATTTCATGTTTGCCTTTGTCTTTTTCTATTATATCCTTTATTATAAAGTGGCCTGAATTTTAAAAAGAGACCATGTTGCTGCAAAGATATCAGGTGGTGCAATAATACTGTCTCTTTCTTTTATTTTTTGCAATTTGTTCCTATAGGTGTTAGGGTGCCTTTTCGTGTTGTTGCCCAGTGTAAAAGTGCATCTGGTACACCAGAATGCATATAGGCTGAAAGTGGCTGCCCTTATGGTGGGTATTCCATTATTTTTGAATGTTTGTAGAATCTCATTTACAGTGATTCCATTTTTCCTATATCCACCAACCATCATTTGTCTTACTTTTTCAAGTCCTGAACAATTATGTATGAAATGGTCCTGTGTTTCCTCATCCCTGTGACACAGCATACACAAGGGATCTATATTTATATAGAATCTTCTGTATTTAATAAAATGACTTGTAGGTAGTGCTTTCAAATTGACTTTAATTATAAAATCATAAAATTTTGGTTCCAGGTACCATTTCCTAAATTTTTTAAGTAATTGGCTGTTATCAATTCCCAATACAGATATTTGGTTATTCTCAGATTGTTTTTGTGTTAGGAAATCATGTATTTGCCAATATGTATATTTTATTGGACTTTACAGTGTTACTTTGTTTGGTGGTGGACGATCTGTGGGTGTGAGCTCCAATATTGGTTCAATATCTGGAAATCTTTTGACTATGGCTATTAGCAGATTTATTATTTTTTGTGTCTGAAACACTAATATTGAGTGAAGTCCCAGACCATTTCATTTTGTTGGTTGGTTAAGTTGCTTTATTGAAATGGCAACTACTTTCCTGTTCCATAGTAGTTTGCTACAAAATGAATTAATTGAGGCTATAAATGGTTGTGTGAAACTGATTATTGGTAAATAGTAGCTTATGTTTGACATTATGAGTTGATTGAATAATGATATTTTTGCATATATTGATAGATATGATCTGGATAATGATTCTGTGATTCTTTCTGCATCCACTTTCAGTTTGTTTTGTATTGTTGTCCTTATTTGATTCATTCCCAGATAAAATGGAAGACCTAGAAAACTGCTGGGCTTTCCTTGATAAATTTGTTTGTTTACTTTCCCTGTAAAAATTGTCCAAGCAGCTGACTTATTGATATTGATTTTAAGTTTGAATTTTTTTGTATATTCTTCTATGATGTTTTGTAGTGCTTGTAGTTGCTTTTTTGATGTTAAGAATATTGTGATATCATCCATATAAGCTATACAAGGATTGTATCTTTTTGTATTTGGTATTAACACTCCTTGTATTTTTTTTTCAATTTCTTCCAATAAGGGGTTTATGTAGAAGGTGAACAGTAGTGTACTCAGTGGTGACCCTTGTGGTATTGATTGAGTGGGATAGAATGATGATGAGTGGGATAGAATGATGATGACATTCTTTCATTAAGTGTGATATGTACAAAGAAAGACTCATCCACAGGTCAGGCAGCACTAATCTTTAAAACTATAATTAACTCAGTAATTAAGAAGAAGAAATATGCTCCAATTGCAGTACAACTAGATTTTGAAAGTGCTTTCGACTCTGTACCAATAAAAATCTTACTAAACCAACTAAAGGAAACACAAATACCACGATCAATATTATATGCAATAGCCAACCTACTTTTAAACAGAGAAGAA